>CACRXK020006931.1:0-22642 GCA_902702795.2 Paramuricea clavata | reverse complement strand
GGGGGGGAGGATGAACCATTCAAGGATGTCCGAAGGGGGAGAGGGGGTTATTTTCGATTTCCTCCGTAGGGGGTATGGATCTTTTCTGGAATGACCCATTATGGTATTTTACTTTGCAAATTATGTGTAATAATCCATCCTTATATGTTCTCTAATTAATATACTGTACTAATATACCAAAAAATACTGTCCAACCCACATTTTCCCATTTTTGGCCCAGACACCTTGTTTGACAAATGTCGTCAAACGTCCAGATAACTTTGAATTTTCAGAAATTAAATCAAATGGATTCATTTGTTCAAGAATGACGGATAATTATTTATTTGGGTGCGCTCATTATGCGCACCTCCGGTGCAAATAGGGTTAAAAATGATTACACTGTGTATTAAATATAGGCTACAATTGATAGATAGATAGATATATAGATAGATAGTTAGATAGATAGATAGATAGATAGATAGATAGATAGATAGATAGATAGATAGATAGATAGATAGATAGATAGATAGATAGATAGATAGATAGATAGATAGATAGATAGATAGATAGATAAAAAGATAGATAGATAGATAGATAGATAGATAGATAGATAGATAGATAGATAGATAGATAGATAGATAGATAGATAGATAGATAGATAGATAGATAGATAGATAGATAGATAGATAGATAGATAGATAGATAGATAGATAGATAGATAGATTGTTTAATAATTCACTTTTTGCAGCACAAATACTGAATTGGTAAGCGATTACAATATAAATAAGACTGAATACAAATTATATTACATTTAAAAAATTACAACCTATGCTATGCCTTACTAAGAAGATTATAAATATTAAAACTAACACTAATTTGTTGAATTACGATTATTTATGTCTAAACAACTAGCGATGACATACGAATTCTTAAAACGTTCAGTATAGAATTTCGGAACATGTATCTTCTTGTTGTTTCGTAATTGGTAATTTAATGAAGTATCTATTTTAGGGATTAAATTATGAAGTTTATGGTTCAGGTTATTTAAAATTTGATTAAAAAGTTTATTGCAGGCAATTTGCCTTCTAGCGTACAATGACTCCATCCCAGCTTCCATCAATGCATCTTCGTAATGTAAGTTCGGATATACAATTCGAAGAACGCAACTCAAGCAAGTATCTCTTGTATTGCCTAGATAGGACAATTTTAGGTAATTCTTTTGGGAGACTAATACCTTCAAATATAGAACCTTTTTATGTACAGTTAACTAGAAAATACATGCATGCAGAAACCCTTGCCTTGCTGACAAAACCATTGTATTTTCCGAACATGAAGTATCTAAAGTAGTTATCATGGTAACACGATAATTTCTTAAGAATATTCTTAATACAAATGAAAAATCGGTTAAAGATATCACTTTTAATTACAAAATTATCAATATCCCAACATATATATGTTAGGTATGATATTATACGTAATATAAGCTTCAATTTAAGGTAAAATTCAACCACAAACGCTTCGCAAAACATTTTAAAGTGTTCTTTATAAAACTAAACTGCCTTTAATTAAATGGCTTTATCGATAAACTTTGAGTTTGCAATAAAATGATTTCAAATTCTCGCATGCAAATAACTTTGCTTTCTTTTTTATTTAAAAAAATTCAATATAATAAAAAAGGGAATCAATATTAAAGATACACTGAAATGGGGCCCGATATGCTGTCTTGTTTAGTTGTTTCAAATACGCAGAAGGCCATCGGGTTTTAAAGCAATTATAAAATCAATATTTAAAACAAACTTACCTTCGTTAACGTCGGCTCCCTTCTTTTAGCCGATTCTTTCGCCATTTCTTTCTTGAAATTTACAAAACCTTGCAAAAATGCGAGCAAAAATGAAATATATTTGCAAGAAATTTATCCGAATCATCAAATAAAGAAATGTTTGCTATTTCGCTGTCGTCATGCAGTCGTTATAATGCAAACTTTAAATTGGACCAATCGCAGTGTTCGCTATTCATGACAGTCCGCCATATTTTTGAGATCAGTGAGAATGACCACCCACGGTTGGTGACCCACGCCCGCGATATTTGATGAACTTTAGACTTCGCTGATGCTTTCGATTCCCCTGGTGTAAATAGCCGGGGGAATCAGTACCCTCACACGGCGCTTCGCGCCGTCGGCTCGGGGATTACATACTTGTTTGCATTCTCATTTATATGAGTTTTAAACAACCGGTGATCATATTATTACAAACTAATAGCATGACATGAGGAAAATTAGTGATTAAATGCCCCGAAGGCTCGGGAGGTTTGTGCAACCTGAAACATCCCTCGCCTAATTCGGGGCATTTAATCACTAATTTCCTTCAAGTCATGCTATTACTTATAAATATTGTAGTCTTTTAACCTGATGATGGGGTAAACTCCGAAACGTTGTTTTTAATAAAAAGCCTTGACAATAAAGTCTATTAATAAAATGAGGCTAAGAGAAAGTTCGATATTATTTGTTCCGGTTTGTACAAAAATTTTAACAATAATCGTGTTGCCGTGGCTAACATAATTAACAATTATACCATGAGCTCGAATCGTATATGAGCTGATAGCCGACGAGGTGCGTAGCACCGAGTCGGCTATCAACCATATACGACGAGAGCAAATGGTATAATTGTTTTATAACATAGTCTAATAGCCATTAACTGAAGCAATAATTAATTATCCTCTGTTACAATGTCTTGACAATTTGTTCGGCTAAAAACCGCTTGGCCTTGAAAATTTGAAATACCTTTGTTTTTATACAACATATCTCACAGAAAAGCTCAGATATATTATACAGATGTTTGGTAGTATAGTAAGAGCTTGTTGACTGTAAATTCATTTATCTTTCGTTGCAAACTTTTCTGAACAATTTATATTCTCAATGAACATTTCTTTTTCGCTGTTGTTTCGGTTAATTCTTTAAAAAACATATATTTAAACTAATTTCTATGTAATAAATGTATTTTGCTAACCTGTCAAATTTTTTTGAGGGTTTTTCCTTGTACTATTATCTTTCTCAAAGCGAATATTTTCCTTTTTTCTGCTTCACAAAACTCATGTAGTTTTTGGACCGCCATCTTGTTTTTCGCTACTCGCCGTATATGAGCTGATATACGGCGAGTAATTCAACCAATTAGATTGCAGAACAGCTCATGTACGGTGAATGACTATATTATAACACGAATTATATGAGAAACGCGATTGTGCGTTCAGAGTTGGCGTAATTAAGAATACTTCTCGTTGAAACAACGTTTAGAACATGTGGGCGAGGCCCGCGAGGGGATGCTGATGCATGCATGCATGCATGTATTTCTAGTTGCAATAGTATAAATACGCAGCAGTATGAAATGATATAAGGTATAAAGTTAGCAAGCTATTCTATTATGCTGTTTTCTTCACCAGGAGGAAATACGACAACACCTTTTACAGCTACACCACCAACACGTAAGTTATTGAAAATTGAATGGTTAAAGAAAAATTAAGTTTACCTTAATCTGTTTGCAATTGCTAGTTTACCTTTTATTTGTTCAATATAATTTCTAGCAACAACGACACTAGGAGAAAATACGACAACACTTTCTCCAAAGACACGATCTACAACAACAGGTAATCTCTTGAAGATTGAATGGTTAGAAAAAAGTTTAGTATACCCTCTGTTTGCTAGTTTACCTTGTTTTGCTTGATATGGCGAGTTTTCATTCCACAGCTGTTGGACATTTTCACATGCTTTTAACTTTTTCATCCATGGTCTCAGTCCTGCAACGCTTAATGCAGGTACTTGACTTCGTTATAGTTTTGTCTTAGTCGTGTTTTGAAAGAGTGTGAAAAGTTTGACTCTACAAAACTCCGCAGCATCTCTCTGGGTAATCCAGTTTTCACTTCTAGTTAAAGTAGACCAGTCGTCAATGACCATTAATTAACGGCAATAAATTAGACTAGATCGCCTGTTTTCTAACGTCACTTCTGCATGACAATGAATAAAGTAGGAATGGAATTAAGCTGCAAAAATCAATGCTTTAATTATTTCATAGCCTGCGTCCCAAAAACTACACATTCTGAGTTCCGCCCACCGAACGCATGGTCCCGCCCATCTTAATGCATTTATTTTAATTATTTGTCTAACTCACAAATATACGGCTTTGACGTTTCATATCTTCGGCATATGTCTTCGGTTCATTCAATGCTATGAAGACAAAAATACCACGTTCGATTCAGTGCAACAATATGTCCTCATTCATAGCGATAGTTTTATTCGATGTCAACATTATAGCGATTTATGAGCTTTGAAAGTCAAGCGAGTTCGTGTATTATCAAATTACGCAATTGTCTGAACAATATTACTAGACTAGCCATACCTTTCACCGAACATAACTTCGGCCCCTTTGGACGTAACTTTGTAATAGTCGTGTTCCAATCGCTATCAAAAACACTACTTAGAGTGTCACTTACGAGCCTGTATCTTCAAATCTGCACTTTTATCACGGTATCACATCTATCAAGTAACAAATGTTGGATTGATATTCGTTGTTCATTCTTCAAGACGAAGCAATTTCCGATTCCAGATAAAGATTAAAGAATTCAACGCTTAATTCTCAATTAATGCATCCGTTATTTTTTGGTTAGTGTATGCCATCACTCGATATATCGGTATCAATTACGAAAATAACAATAGCTTATATTATAAATACGGCAACAGTAACTTCTAAAATTAGCACTAACTATTCTAATTCTTTACTCCTGTCAATCAAAAATTGAAAATCAACATTCTGACCAATCAGGATGCTCCGGCACCCAGCTGCCGGGGAGAACTCAGAATGTGTAGTTTTTGGGCAGGCGGTATTTCTAGCTTCCCTTTCTCTCGTGCCCGCGAATACCGCCTGCTACGCAGGCTAATTATTTTCAATATAATCAGTACGAGGCCAAAAAGCCAGCCAACGTACGAACATTTGAAAACTCCGGGTGTTTAGCATCATTTACGTGCATTGCGTTTGTTTAGATTCACGTCCAACTTCTTTACCGGATTCAAGCACAAAGAAAGTGGATACCGAAAGCGACAATGGCATACTTAGTGAACTGGACAAAGAGGCAAGAGAAAATTTAAACATTATGCAGTTTTAGAAATATTATTTATCAATATTATTTTGAGCTCCCAAATCGTAGGGGAGATAGGATTTCATAATATTTTTAACTTCAGAAGAACTAATAGTCAAATTCAGTATGGATCAAGAAATTAATGTGGCTCTCCCCTCAGTCCGATCATCGAGGCTGCAAAGTTTTCTAATTTATTTTGTTTGATTATTTTTTCCCTATGTACAAAATTAGGACCTACATAACCGAACAATTCAGATAATATTTACAAATGATAGGGCTAGAGACCTAATAGATTCTTAACAGGCTTTTATCAAGCCCTCTATAGTTATGTTCAGTATATATTAACGTATTGAAATTACTTGTTAACAATACAGTCAAATGAAATAAAGTAAAGAAATGTAAAGAAATAAAGAAATAAAGTTAACGAATATAAAACATTTTCCGTGTTGATATACAGTTATATCAACACGAGTGGAAATTGAGAAAACAAGAAATTGTGTAGAAACACGATGCCCGAAGGGCGGAGTGTTTTCACACAATTTCGAGTTTTCTCAATTTCCACGAATGTTGATATATAACTATATAAATACGGAAAAAATTTTATATTTGTTTTATAAAATAGCACAAAGACACATAAAGAAAGAAATTTTCCGACGTTTCCGTGTTGACATCGAGTTATATCAACACGGCTCTTAGCCAACTGATCAGCGTTCAGAATTTACAAATGCTATATTATAATACAGTATATTAATGTTTGCAAAGTTTTAGTAAAGAAGTAGAGTTGTGCAGATTTAATACAACATGGAGATAAAAATGTTAGCTATTATATATGACGAGACATATTGTCCTATATATATAGGACAATATCAGACATATTGTCCGAGACATATTTTTTTTTATTTTTTTTTTTTATATAAACATATTGAATAACTTTAATGTTTACCCAAGAGCGTGGACGCTCATCAAGGGGCTCACACTACATTTAACAAATAATTAAATAATATACACAACAGAAGACGAACATTACAAAGAAAGAGGGGGAAAAAAACAACAAAAGTGATAAAAGCTGGTTCAATTGAAGGTTCAAAGTAATAAATTAATTCTTAGAAAAACGATTAGTTTGCTTAATATATTTTTGAACATGCATAAATATACATCTATTACTTTCTATACTCAAATCAGTTGAACCAGACAAAAATATTTTAGACTTTTGAGAATCGGACAAGAGATACCAGCTTTCACCATAAATTTGAGCAGCTACCGAGAGTAAGGATAATCTAAGAGCAGCATAACGAGGACAATATAACAAATAATGAATGACTGATTCACAAGAATCTCCACATGAACATGCTGGAGATAATCTACAATTAATTTTAAACAAATAATAATTTAAAGCATTACAATTAAGGCGCAAACGAGTGTGTAAGGTAGAAGAATACCTATCAATAGAAAAATCATAGTAGCCAGTATAAGTTTGAATGTCAAAAAACGAAGTTAATGAGCTCTTAAAAAAAACAATCGACTTTGAATTTCGATCAATAATATCAATGCTATTCCATAATATAGTAGTTGAAGGAAAAAACGATTTTTTAAATCTTTCAGATCTCACACCAAAAGGAGAAAAGTCAGAAGCATTTCTTAAGGATAGACCCGACCTTTGTCGTACTGTTTGAGGCAGTAAATCTGACAAATAATTTGGTGTTAACTTATTTACAATTTTAAAATATAAAATAAGTTTGTTGTCTCTGGTCATAACAAGAATATACTCAACAAACAAGACAAAACTGAAACAACTAAGAATCAAACGTCTGAAAAGAGTAGTGAGTGCAATTGCCGTAAGAAAGATTCCTGTCTTCTCTCCAGTAAATGCTTAACAAGCAGCATTGTTTATCAAGCAACTGTGACTAGAAACGATACAAAAGAGGAAAAGACCTATATGTAGGACACACAGAAGGGGAATTCAAAACAAGGTACAATGGTCACACCAGTTCCTTCAGAAACTCCAGATACAAACATGCTACTGAACCAAGTAAATATGTCTGGAATTTGAAAGAGTCCAGCGTAAAATACTCTATTAAATGGAGAATTATGAAAAAGTGTAAAAGTTACTCAAACAAAACCAAACGATGCAACTTATGCATGCACGAAAAATTTCTAATTATTTATTATCCTAAACTCAGCTCCTTGAACTCTAGAAATGAACTATTGTCAAAATGTAGACACCGGAACAAATTCCTGTTGAGCAATAAATAGATTATAAATAACACTGTAATATAACACTTTTGACCTCAAACATGTACACAGTATATCCTAACCAACAACATAGCGCGTTATTTAAATTCACCTGATGAGTGTGGCAAGATTCGTCTTGTCATACGAAACAAATTTGTAGTGAAAAAAGTTCATATGAAGTAATTCAAGTTTGTCTTCCAATTAATATATATATATATATATATATATATATATATATATATATATATATATATATATATATATATATATATATATATATATAACATTTAACATTTAATATCCATCTTTGGTTAAAAAAGTACAATGGATTTACAAGAAGTGCTAAGGTTAAAATTGATAAGAAGAAATTTTACTATTATTTACATCAATGTTGCTGAAAATGTTTATACTAGTCATATATTCTATAAAATTAATTTACGACTGTTTTAAAAGGGATATAGCTCTAGGTATAAAGGATTGCCGGTGTCTTTTAGTATACGATACAACATATGGTAGATTATTTGTTGTTCTTAGATCGTGTTCATGGGTAAAAGGTTGGGGGATAAGTTTATTACATGGGTTGGTCGGATCACTTAGAATTCTTTGGTATTCCTTAACAGTTAGGTGTGCCCTTCTTTGTTCTAGCGTTTCAAAGTTGCACCGAGATGTGCCGAGGATTTTGATGCATCTGTTTTGAATGCTCTCTATTTCATCAATGAGATATTGTGGTAAACCACCCCATATCGGAGCTGCATATTCTAAAACAGGTCTAATCTTGGATTCATAACATGTAATACCGACCTCAGGAGGAAGATTCGCCCTACGGCATTCTCTCAGACTAAACATTCGTTTATTTGCTTTCCTTACAATGTTCTTGACATGACAGTTCCATTTCAAATTGTTTTGATGCCAGACACCCAACAGTTTATGAGAATTTACTCTTTCCACTACCTCGTTTCCAATGACCAATGGTTCTGGTGCCGGTATTGCTGTGTTAAAACATATCCACATATCTTTTGTTTTCTTCGAATTTATCGTCATTTTGTTCCTATTAGACCATTCTTGTACTGCTTCAAGGGCCTCCTGCATATGGCTGGATGAACCTTGTGACACCACTTCGTCCTGTGTACAATCATCCGCGTATTTGCATATGTTTATGGATAATCCATCTGGGATTGAGTTCTCAATATCGTTAATGTGAATATTAAAAAGAGCGGGGGACATCACAGAACCTTGTGGGACTCCGGCAGGACAAGGTTTGACCGATGATAGGGTTCCTGCTAGTTTGACCTGTTGTCTTCTATCTTCCAGAAAACTACGTGTCCATAGCCAAAAGGCTTTGGTTACATTTATTTCTGCGAGCTTACAAAGTAGAATTCCGTGGTCAACAAGGTCAAACGCTTTGCGAAAATCTATGAATAGTGCATGAACTCCATTTTTGGCGCTGTGAGTATTGTCGGTCACATTAAACCAGTTCTGCGAGATGTTGGTGAGTGCGGACACGGTTGATCGTTTGCTTGTAAAGGCATGCTGATTATCA
This sequence comes from Paramuricea clavata, assembly GCA_902702795.2. Classification (NCBI taxonomy): domain Eukaryota; kingdom Metazoa; phylum Cnidaria; class Anthozoa; order Malacalcyonacea; family Plexauridae; genus Paramuricea; species Paramuricea clavata. The sequence goes on along the minus strand of CACRXK020006931.1, from coordinate 13,767 downwards.
TTTATACGTGAACTGGGAAGGTTCAGTTTGAGCTGCAGCTTTTCCAGCACTTTAGCCATTTGGGGAAGAATGGATATCTGGCGAAAGTCATTCTCGATATCTCTTGGTGGATTGACCTTCGGAACTGGGATAACTAAGGCGTGTTTATACGCAGTTGGATATTCACATTCTTTTATACTGGCGCAAATAATGTCATGAACGATGGACGCTAGTTCTTCACAGTATCGTTTAAGCACCCATGCTGGAATCCCATCGGACCCGGTGGCTTTTTTAGAGTTTAGTTGTTTCAAGGCAGTCTTAACCTGTCCAATTGAGGGAGTAGGAGAATTTTCTTGCCTCAGTGATGACGCTACGTCTTCAAGACTAGGGATTATGGTTTCAGGAAGTTTTGACCATGGTTTAGTAAATATATTCTGCAGTATTTCCGCTGTATCTGGAGTGCTGTCTGAGATTAAGTTGTTGTTTAGATTGTCACCTTCAAAGCCAGCTAACTGGGATATCGTTCTATGCCATTTTGCTGCATCGTGTTTGCGTTTGCTTTTGACCTTAGATGAATAAAATTCTGCTTTAGCTTTCTTGATAAGTGTAATGATCTTATCAGCCAATTGTCTATATTTGGTCATGTTCCCAGTAGTATAGGCTTTTTGCCTCGCTTTAATCTCTTTTTTTATATAAGCCGTCATCCATGGCTTGTCAGACGCATGGGTACGTATCGTGGTTACAGGTATTGTTTTATCTAATATGTCTATTATAGTATTTGTAAAAAGACTAACTTTGTTATTGATATCTCGAGCCTCAAATATTGATTTCCAGTCCTCAAGGTTTAATTTTAGGCCGAGTGCATTTAGGTTACATAGTTTCGTTAGGCGCACTTTTCGAGTAGAAGGCTTCACGGTTTGTATTGTTTTGGGACTATACAACAAACATTGATGGTCAGAGCGACCAACTGGAGGCAGGTGCACCACTTCTTTATATAAATCTGACATGTTCGTTAGTATTTGGTCCAAAACTCTGGTGCCTCTTGTCGGTGCTTTTACAGACTTCTTCAAGTTAAATCTTCTGCATAGTCTACTCAGCTTCATTTGATTGAAGTCTCCCATTATGCATACACCAGCAGACGGGTAATCTCGTAAGACAGAATCAAGTCCCCTAGTAATATGCTCAATCAGTTCTCTTTCACTTTCTGCCGACTGCCCTGGGGGGAAGTAGACGCCAACTACCACTATAACGCTAAAAGGCCTAGGGGTTCTGGGGGGTTTAAGAAGCAGCCATAGGACCTCTCTGTTATCTTCTTCTAAATTTTTTAGACATGTAGTTGGTATACAAGCGTTCACATATGCTAATACACCCCCTCCTGGTGTAAGTCGGTCCCGCCGATAGGTATTGAACATTCTTCCAATATTTATAGCAGAGTCGGGTATATTTGTATTCAGCCAGGACTCTGTAATCATAATATCACTAACTTCAACAAAACGGCTAGCCGCCATTTTGAAAATTTCGATTTTGTTATATTCTCCTGCAGGTGAATATAACAGATTAATACGTCAAATTTGACCAATCACCTTGTAGGATTTGTATGTTCACTTGTGCAAAAATACTAATTCTAAATATTTGAATAATGCAAATCATTAAAAATTTGCAGTGAACTATGGCCTGTTGCTATGGCTAGCTTTGCCACTGCAGAAAAACCCGGCTTTTGGCCCTCGTTCTCGATTCGTCTTTACTTTTTGAGACTATGTTGAAAATGTAACACCAGTGTCGTTTCTAAAGACAGATATATAGTAGGGAATATTTGAGAATTTTGCATTGAACTGTCATCATGCATGCCCTTGAGAGAACGATCCAATGCAAGGTTCCATATATTTTCTGATACATTTTCGAAGTTCAAACTGTTCACTGCAGGACTCACTGTTTTTCTCTACTTATGCAATCACAATAACTTCAAAGAATCTATTCTGTTTAAGTTGTTGGCTGAGTCGATTGGGCAGAAATCTTGCGGCAGAAATCAACAAGTCGAGTCCGACTGGCTTAGTCATTTGGGACAGTAGCCGGCGTCCAGGCCCAAGTGAAGAATAGTGGGCCTGCAAGCAAGGCCCGGTATTTTGTACTTTCCGCGTTCGCCCACGAACGCAGCATATATTCTGATTGGCTGTTTGCTGTTGGATTCTATAATTTGGTCAGCGATTTATCACAAAGGCTCTCGATAACCTTAAAATTCGAAAATTGATCACTTTTTCGATTACAAATGGAACAAGAACAGACTGTTTATTGTTTATTGTTTATTTGAAGGAAGAGGTATTTTGCCGTTATGGCAATGGGGATTGCTTGTCGTGAAGTGTTGGAATAGCAACATTACGACTGGGATAAACTATAGTAACCTTTACTTGAGTTTCATTAACTTCAAACAGACTTGATACGTTATATGTTCCTCAAGAAAATTATCTTTTGGTTGAGGTTGACTCTGTTCTTGCACTGAAGAAAACAGCGCTTTTCGCGGTGAAGATTTAGAGGCAGTTGCATGTAAGCCTATTCGAAACACTTTAGTTATAAATTGCGATTTACAAGGCTTCGCTGAGAGAACGAAACAGAATACGGTAATTGCCGTTTGAAACGAAACGATCTGGACGCTCTGAACGCTCTTTTCTTTTGTAGAGTTCTTTACCAAATGAAATAACTGAAATAAATTTCGTACTTTCCGCCGCCAACAAGAATTGCAGACAGGATCTGATAAGTGGGACAACTTATAGCAATGGTGACAGCGAAGCACTCGCACGACTTCCCTCACGATTTGAAGTTTGAGACTGGTTTTCTGTTGAAATTCGTCCTAATTTGCCTGTTCCGATTTTAGTTGAAAATAAGCACTTGCAAATTTGGCAATTACTGACTGCGTTGCTTGCTTTTTTTTTTTAGTTAAAAGGCAGCCATTTACACGTTATTTCTGTTCTGAATAAGCAGAGAAAACCCCGCAACATTTTAATGCAGTATGTTGTTAATATTTGGGTTGCTGTCATTGGTTCTTTTTTGACAATTGACGCGCGAATTGGGCGTGTTATGAAAAGGGGCGTTTTACAAAATACCGGGCCTTGCATGCAGGCCCACTATTCTTCCCTTGGGCCTGCACGCGGGCTATTGGGACAGTTAACTCGGGACTCTAGTTGAGTCGCTAAAAATAGCGACTAGAATCTCATGCAGTCAATGACTTGACCCGTTCACGTACGATTCCGATTACCATTTCTATAGCACAAATTTACATGTGGATATGATCAAATTAGCCTGCTCGCAGCTCGAAATTTCATTCTAAGGACACCGGTTTCGTTCGAAGTTTCGGGGTGGGAGGCTGCTTAGTACAATCACGGAAATTAATTCGCAGACTTTTCAAAAATTTAAAAATTTCCCCACCCTCCCCGTTTACAATGTTGGCTTGTTGTCCAATAACCATTTGAACCAACATTGTGGTAGGGGGAGGGGGGAGTTACTATTTCTAGCGATCATGGACGTTTGTATTATCTAAAAATAAAATGGCTTTACAAGATAGTAAGACAAGGTGCGTTTTAAAAAGGTCTACAGATATTATTTCCATGATTGTAGGCTGTGATCAAATGCGCTTTACATCAAATATTAAACTAGAAGTTACTATCGCAAGGAAAGTGCTGCCATCAAAGGCAAGGGAGCATCCGCAATTTGCAGAATAAGGGCTGTTTATACGGATCCCGCTTTAAACCGCTTTGCCAGGACGAGATATAAGGCGCGATGATTTTGTGAAAAACTTTATTTTCTACAGATGAATTATAGTTAACTGTAAACGAAAGGTTGTTCAAAAAGCTATAAAAATCTTGAAATACATGATCTTCTCTACAACATTTGAGTTCGGTTAGCCAGCATTTGAACTTTCGTTTAGCCTAGTGACTTATTTAATTACATCAAAATCATCCCATCTTCCATCATGTAAACAGCCCAGAGCATGCCCATTTGTGGGTTAGTTGCTGGGCATGACTTAACTTGCGAACGGGCATATATACTCTGGGTACGAGATTGCTAATACGCCTGTTCAGGATGCAGGAAAAGACCGAAACTGTGCAATTTGAATGGAAAACATCTTGCACAAAGTCGAAGGTCAGCTAAATATTCTAATTCTACTTTCTTTGCATGAGGGATTTTATATGAATCCTTTCAATGCTTATAACTTCTTGCCTTTGTATGTATAATTATACTGTTAATGGTGAAGCTAGCCATTATTAAACTAAACTCTACATGCCCAATGATTCATTTAAATATTATCATTGTTGATATACTGTATATGGCAATATGACATTGCACAGTATTCAGTGGCAAGCTAGCCATGGCAACTGGTCATGTTATGCTAATAAACCTGCATCTATTTGAATAACACAAATCATTAAAAGCTTGCATAACATGACTTGTTGCTACAATTTCATATACCTTACTTGTATTAAAATTTGAGCAGTACTAGAATTCGTGCAGCGCTGGGTTGCGCGAATTTTAGTAATGTGCGAAATATAATCCGCGCGAAAAGCTTTGTGATGTAATATGAGATACCGATTGTTAGTAATGCAATTATGCAAATCAGTTGATTTATTTAACCTGATTTAACGCAGATCTACACATTTGACATATATGTTCTAAGTTGTCCTGTCAATATTAAAAATAAAAAATGTCTTCCTGCCGGACAATTTCACTTGGGATATTCTCAGGTTCACGTAGCATTCCGTTACGAATGCCTGCATTTTGCCACAGATCCTCAAACATTGTGGCCAAAGGTTGGCAACGATCATGTTTGAGCGTCGCATTGGAAGAGCGACAATGAAAAGAGGATCCATTTGAACTCTAGCTAAATATATTTGTGTGTTTTGAGATATATTTGTGCGTTGCACTAGTGGGCCACCGTAGTTTTATACCATTTATGAACCTATAATATATGGGAATGGTAATAAAAGATTATTGTTATTGTATTAGGCAAATGAGAACCATACGATAAATGTTTTAGTACTAGTTTATTACATAATTTTGAAACTATTCTTGAGGCCAGCTAATCGCTTTTTGATTAAGTTTTGATAAAAAATACTCGTTATAAACGTTAATTGTTAATAGTTCTATTGAACAAACCAAAAAGAACGAACACGGAAAATTTCTTGCCCGAATTTAAAGCTGCGCGAATATGAACAAGGTGCGCGAAATTAAATCGCGCATGAGTACAACGCGATTATTGTTTTAATGGCACATTCATAACTACCCCTATTGCAGAACGACTGAACAATCTGCTGATGAGGAGACGAAATCTATGTTGACATTTTTGTCAGCTTCAGATTACCATTCATTTGTAATGATTAATACTGTAGAAAGAAATTCTGAGCAGGGGAATATATGAATGTAAGCCGACATACAATTTTTATTATTATTATTTATTATTATTATTATTATTATTAGTTAAATAAAATCCATTTTGCAGCTAAAGCTGAATTACATGGAAACTATATTTACAATATTAAATATTAAAATTTACGTTAACAATGTTATATAGTATGATAACATGTATTCTATCCTAAATTAGGGTAGATTGCGATAATATACTCTAACTATTAAACTACCTATTATAAAAATGTATTCATAAAATGTTAACTATATTTAATGGTAAAAAAGTTCTTTAACCGTTCAGACATTATCGGTAAGAGTTGCGGATTATTATTACGCAGATCATAATTATGAGTTCGGTCTGGTAGACCGGATTTAACTATTGCAGTTAAAGGGTTGTGTGGCGAATCTTGGTCTCGAAGTGAGTCAATTAATTTCCTACATGCTTCTTCTCTTCTTGTACTCAGTAGTTTAATGTTACTTTTGTGTAATGCTTCATCATAAGATAGATGGGGATACGCGATTTTTAAAGCTCTTTTTTGCACGGACTCAATAAGGTCTGATAATGTCTTTGGAAGAGTGGACCAAACTGGTGATCCAACTGGGATCTTATAACTGCACAATAAATATGAACAATGTTTAAAGGGCTCAATCCAGCTTTCTTTAATAGGCGTAAAGCATAGATGCGTGAATTCGCTTTCTTTAAAAGTTTATCCACGTGTATATCCCACGAAAGATTGTTAGTCAACCACACGCCTAGTAGTTTAAAACTGGAGACTCTCTCCACCACATCACCGCCTATAAAAATGTCATTTTCTACTAGTTTATACTTAAGAAACGTAATAACCATATCTTTGCATTTCTTTGGATTTAGTCTCATTCCTCGTTCGTTTGCATAATCGGATATTTGGTCCACGATAATTGGTAGGAAGCTGGGTGAACATCGTGGAATTATTTCCAAGACCGTAGTATCATCGACAAATTTGACTCTCCCAGGCCAATCCTTGAGCAAAGAATTTACAAGTACTGCAAAAAGTAGCGGTCCTAGTTTTGTTCCTTGTGGTAGACCACCATTTGTTTTCTTCCACGACGAGTATGAGTTTTCAATTCGCACACACTGTTCACGGTTGCTAATAAAAGCTTTTATCCACCTCACTATGGCAGGATGTACACCGAGATTTTCCAGCTCGCATATTATGACATTATGATCAACAAGATCGAACCCCTTTTTAAAGTCTGCAAAAAACAATCTAGCGGAGCAGAAAGTGTTCTCAAGTGCAGACAAAATGGTGTGCAGGAGGTATGTTAGGGCGTGAGTCGTAGATTTCCCTGGTAACGCAAACTATTTCGTGTCCAATTTACTCTCAATTTGGGCAAATAATTTTGTCATGGTGAACCCCTCCATGACCTTATAAATTTGGGACATTAATGATATGGGTTTTAGATCGTTCTCCACGCTTTGAGGTAGTGAGACTTTAGGGATTGGAACTACAATAGACCGTTTGAGGTTCATCGGAAACACGCCCTGAATTATAGACGAATTGTAAATGTCCGTAATAACTGGGGCAAGTTCATATGCAAAGACTTTCAAAATTTTGTTAGGTATCATATCTGGACCAGGGCTTTTATTGGTTTTAATTTTGCGGAGTTCATTGTACACTTTATTAGCGTCGATGAGGTATTCACCTGGTACATTGAAATCCAATTGTTCTTCCTCGCGTGTTAAAGGAGTAAAATGTGATGTAAGACCGGAAAGGAAACAGTTAATTGTCATGGCAAACAGTCATGTCAATTAGGAATATCCTTAGAAAGTAGTTGATTATACCAACAACTTTTGGAAGATATACCACCCAACGACTTAATTTCTTTCCACCATCTTGAGGGATTGGAAGTTTTTAGTTTCTCAACTGATTGGGCATAATACTTAAATCGGGCCGATTTAATTGATTGCTGGACTTGGTTTCGCCAGAGTTTATACGCATCAGAATTTTTCCCATAATAATGGAGAGCTTTTTGACGTTTTATAATTAACTCTTTTATTGATGACGTCAGCCATGGTTTGTCACATTTAGTTACTTTAGTTCTTTTCAAAGGGAGTAAAATATCAATCGTATCACGCATTATGTCATTAAATTTTCCATATTTATCTTCGCACGCACTTGTACGTAGTAAAAATATCTGACCAATCAAATGAAGTTATCCAGCGGCCAAAAGGTTGTAACGAGCTTTCCCTAAGGTCCCGCTTCCATACCTTGACTTTATCAGGTTTCAAAGGGGGATTTAAGGATTTTAAACAATAGTATAACTGAAGTCGAGCGGGGGAGCCATGTGGGTCTAACGAGCAGCCACAAGGACTCAACTGTAGGATCTTCAAAAGCAGTTAGGCGTTGGAAATATATACTGTTGTTTATAAAAATGCATACTCCACCTCCACAAGACGAAGAGCGATCATTTCTAATAATATTACAATTTGGAAGAGATATTGCCGAATCGGGAATTGTAGAGGAAAGCCAAGTCTCAGTAATACACACAATGTCGATTTGGTTGATGGAAACAACGACACTTAATTCATCTATCTTAGAGGCAATTGAGCGCACATTGGAAATGAGAAGGTTGGGCAGGCAGCGCTTTCCAATCGGGGGGGGGGGAGAGTTTGTACTAGTTTTAATGTTAATTGTTAAAATTTACCTTTCTCTGAGAGGTATGATTATCACATGTCCGTTGGATTGCGCCTAAACGAGGGTTCCAAACTGGTCCAAGGTGAGGTTGACGAACTGCAGGTAGGCTTCCCAGGACTTCGTTTTTCCCAGCTGTAACTCTGACTTTGATTGGAAAGGTTTCACTTTGAATATCGGGTTGACTTGGCTTGCTCTTGTGTCTGTACTTTCTGCGGTTGTTCTTGGTTTCGGAATCCTTCGATAGCGCCCGCTTCGAAAATTCTTTGAGGGAAAATTTGTTTGACGATATTGATATTTAGGCTTGGAACCAATGGACAATGGACATATGGATACTAAAAGTTCATTTTACTATGGACACTAAAAGTACATTTTGACTCCTTGTGTAAATATAAAGACGATCAGTGGACTATTATTAAAACTGCAAATTCAGGAAATCATGTTGGTTTCAATACCTCTATATCGAACACTAAACAGCAAATCTAAATATAAATGCCTTCATGTCTATCACCAGAAAGAAATAAAGCTTTGCATCGTATTAAACTGTATTAAATCCTGAGAAGAATAATGCGAGCCCAATACAAAATAAATAAAATCGAATAAAAACAAAGAGTCGTTGAATGCTCGAGCTGACGACAATTTCCGAAAAATCTTGACATCCGACGGACTGACATGGATTGAGTATGTTTCCCCAATATAACTCGTCCGGGGACTGGGCACGAAAAAGCAAGAACGTCATGTAACTTCAAGAATAGGGATTCCCTATTCTTGACAGATAGACTCCCTATTCTTGACGTTACATGACGTTCTTGCTTTTTCGTGCCCAGTCCCTGGCCGAGTTATATTGGGGAAACAGTACTGAATCCATGTCATTCGGGCGGATGTGAAGATTTTTCGGAATTGTCGTCAGCTCGAGCATTCGACGACTCTTTGTTTTTATTAGATTTTGTTTCGAATTTATTTCTTTTGCATTGCGCTCGCGTGATTCTTCTCAGGATTTCAGTTTAATACGAGATTATTTATATACAGTATGTTGGATTTTCACGATCCAACGGATCGACAATATTTTGAATAATTCATGGTAAGGATAGCTTTATTTCTTTCTGGTGATATACATGAAGGCATTTATATTTATTTTAGATTTGCTGCTTAGTGTTCGATATAGACCCAGCTAGCACAGTACGTAAGCACGCCACAACGTTTTAAATTGGTTATGGTTTGGTTAGGTCCGATCTAACCTTCAAATAACGTAATTAGAACGTTGTTCGTACACGACACAAAAAAATGAATATCCTGACGTGGTAATTACGTTCTCATAAAGTGATAGATTTACGATTTCTGCCAACGTCGAGAAAACGTTTTAAACACGTACGGATCAACAGGTCGGTACGTGGCAACTGCGTTATTATTGAGCAGAGATTTGCGTTTTCCGTCAACGTCGAGAAAACGTTTTAAACAAGTACGGGTCAACAGGTCGGTACGTGGCAACTACGTTCTTATTGAGTACAGATTTACGTTTTCCGCCAACGTCGAGAAAACGTTTTAAACACGCATGGGTCCACAGGTCAGTACGTGGCAACTACGTTCTTGTTGCGTTACAGATTTACGTTTTCCGCCAACGTCGAGAAAACGTTTTAATAAACACGTATGGATCCACAGGTCGGTACGTGGCAACTAAGTTCTTGTTGCGTCACAGATTTACGTTTTCCGCCAACGTCGAGAAAACGTTTTAACTTAAACATGTAGCCAAACTTTTTGAAAAGGGTGATTACACTTTTAGATCAAGTCGCACGTGCAATTACCGCTGCTCACATATCGACTGAACAGAAATGTGCGTAATTTATTTTATTCCCAAATTCCAATGTATTTTCAGTTCGCGCACGTTGTCGCTGAGCGTATAGTTTTTTGAGGCAAAGTTTACGGAAGATATTATTCGATTTTCTTATCCACGTTCGAAGGTAAGTTATGTTTAACAGTACATATATATCTTCTAATGTAAATTTGCTTATTTTGTGGAATGTCCATTCAAGTTTTTCTAACATTTGATTATCTCCTCTCATGTAGTCCTTCCGACAGTTTGTTGTTGACGTTGTTGCTTATGCTAGTAAATTGTATCATACGAACGCGGAACGCCACGACTTTATAATCCGAATGTAAGCATAAATTTAGCTGTTTGTTTATATATTTTTAGTGTATTGCTGTCTTGTCAGTTGACCTTTGATATTTTCTTTTAAATGAGACATTTTAATTAAACACAACAGTAGAGCTTTCATGGCATGGACACAGCATGATGCATTTTTTCCAAAACGAGGCATTTCCTGAAAACCGGTAAATAGCTTATACATGGGATTACAATAAAATAGATTCTTAATCTGTATATTATCGTATTTTAACTGCAGGGTAAATTTCCATACAGTCAACATGTTTGCCGCGCATATTTTTATGGACTCGTTTTTGATCATAAACATTCCTGTAACATGAGAACATTTTGCCAATGATTCTGCATGAGGTATTGAAACCAACATGATTTCATGAATTTGCAGTTCTAATAGCCCTGTGATCGTCTTTATATTCGACAACTCTTTGTTTTTATTCGCTTTTGATTCTTTTGATTAGAGAATGTCAAGGCGAAAACGGTGATTCGGAAGATGAAATATCAATTCGCGAGGTACGGAGTTCCGGATGTGTGTATGACCGACAATGGTCCGCAGTTCGTGTCCGAGAAGTATCATAAGTTCAGCAAGAGTTGGAAGTTTCAGAGAATTACATCTTCTTCCAGACATCCTCAGAGCAATGGTCGTGTAGAAAAGCAGTCCAAGCAGTGAAACGTCTCATGAAGAATGCGAAGAAAGATAATGCAGATGTGTATTTAGCGGTGCTGGATTATCGAAATACACCGACACAAGGAAGTGAAAGTTCCCCAGCACAAAGACTAATGTCGCGAAGAACAAAAACATTGCTCCCAACGACAGCAAAGTTCTTCGCACAAAGAGTTGTAGAGAATCACCATCAAGAGATTGTGAAAGGCCAAGAACGTCAAGGGAAGTATTATAACAGAGGAGCAAAAGATCTACCTCGTTTAAAGAAAGAAGACAAAGTAAGAATTTAAGATCACGGACAAGGTCTTAAGAAAAGCCCGTCAGTCAAAGCGACTGTGAAAGCAGAAGTTGGTATTAGATCATATGAAGTTGAAACACAAGATGGACGAGTTCTGAGACGAAATCGAAGTCACCTCAGAAAAACAACATGCATGTACCGAAGATGAAGTTGATGAGACACCTCAAACAGAAATTCACACAGACGAAGATAGAGAATCGAACCAGACAGAAGAAAGGCAGTCAAGACACGCGATAGATTGTCAAAGAGAACAGAAAGTAGAAATACGAACACGTTCAGGACGGTTAGTAAATAGACCTGCGTATTTGAAAGACTTTGTATCATTTGTGTTTTGAAATGCGAACTGGATTAAATAATAAACTTAAATATTTGAACTAGTAATACTACATTTAGGTGTATATTGTTGTAATTTAAAAAAAAATGTAAAAAAAAGTTTGTATAGTTTTCTATCTCCTTTTAAAGAAGAAAGGATGTAACAAGAAGTATTTATCATGGAACAGTAATGCGGGCTCATAGTACCAATGTATAAAAGAGATTTTATTAAATGTGTCTTAATCTACTGTACTTAAATGTGTGCATGTGTTAATATAAAACGGGATGTTTAACAGTAGGAAATATCCGGAAGCCGAAGTTGGTCGGGAAGAGTGTTCCAAATCCGTCACTCTGACCACATTACTGTTCTGTTGGCACAAATATTTAGCTTTTGGGATATGATATGCGATGAGGATGTTGTTATGGGATCTTAAGTTGGGACTTCCCGACATATTACCTGACGAGACTTTGGAAGCTTTGTATGCAGACGACACCAAACTGTACAAGTCCATCACATGAGTAGGTGACTGTGGAAGTTTGCAACAAGCTTTAACAGATCTTGACTGCTGGAGCAGTGACAACAACCTCGATTTTAACGAGTCGAAGTGTAAGGTGTTGACAATTACAGGGAAAAAAACACCGCTGACGTACGCATATCACATGGGCTCAAAGGAACTCACTCGTGTGAATAAGGAAAAAGATCTTGGTGTCCTCATAAATTACAACCTCTCATGGGACGATCATGTTCATACCATCACCGCCAAAGGGAACAAGATGCTTGGCATGCTTAAAAGAACTTGTCCTCCAGTGACTAACAGTCTAACACCGCAGTGAGGCGGACGCTATAGTTGGCACTCGTGATGTCTCAGATAAGTTACGTCACCGAAGTCTGGTCTCCACCTACCATCAAAATTTGAATCCACATTGGAACGTGTACAAAGGAGAGCCACCTCTTGGATACTGCAAGCCAAGCGCGCAAAACTTGCATATAAGCAACGAGAGAGAAATAAAACGGTCTTAGAGTTCTTTTTTAAGGCACTGTATGGACATATTGATCTTGACGTGCATAGTTTCGTTTCATTTGTCAACAATGGCCGAACACGGCTTGGTCAAAATCCTTCTCTCACACTCAAAATTCCTTTCTGTAAATCCAAAACATTTCAATCCTCATATTTCAACCGGCTTGTCAAGTTATGGAACCACGTCTGCAAAATTCTTCCCTCTACCACCTTCGCCAGCCTCTCCATCTTCAAAAGATCTCTTAAAGCCACTTACACTAACTTGGTTACGGCAACATTTGACGTGGACATGCCTTGCACCTGCAGACTGGTGCGGGACTGCCCCTGCCACAGATCTAAAGTAGTTTTAGCAGACGGTTCCTCTTATTGTGTTCACTGAATGCAATCACATTATGCTTGTGACTTTGAAATTATTATGCTAACACATCCGTGAAGCATTCAGGTGGTTGTGTTCATGGTGCATACTAATAGGGGGAAGCGGCTTTTTATATTTGTATTTTATGTATGTGTGTATTTGTATTTATGTACGTATTTCGCTGCTTCGGGGTTTGCACCTTGCATGGGACTTCGCGTCCCGTTTGTGCTTATGCGATTTGAGTTTATATTAATTATACATAATATATTAATTATATACCATTATATATAATATTAATTATATAATGTAATTTTCGCAATAAATACATACTTAAGTTCATTATGTGGTTGTTTCTAAGTTCCAGTGAGATGTCCAGTTTAGCTTTTATAAAACCGCGTGTAGTTTTGAACAGAAATAGAATATCAAGATACTCATCATCAATAAGACAATGGCGGGCAGTTGTGTAAATTTACGCTCCTGTTTAGTCTTGATATTTATCGCTTGGCTTGTTGTAAGTGCTTTGAAATTTGAGCTAAATGATAGCCTATATGGTTCTCGTCCAGCTGATAATGAAACTATTCAAAGAATACTGCACTGGAATGGTTTACAGTCGAAATTGTGGTTTGCTTACATTGGAATTAGCAAGGGTTATTATAACTTTCCTGATGTACAAGTTGGTGGCTACTTCACGGTTAGATTGAGTCGCTATGCTAACTCGGAATCAACGTTTCAGTTAACTAAAATAAAAGTCAGTGGTGATGTTAGCCTAAATCCTGGACCTGTGGTTACTCCTGGTACAAGAGCAAATTTTTCGATCATGAACAACGATACGCCATTGTCTGGTTCGCCTAATAATTTGCATCCCAGCCTGCTCAACAACCATGACCAAACCCATTATACTAATAAAATTGGACTTAAT
>CACRXK020006930.1:12338-24029 GCA_902702795.2 Paramuricea clavata | reverse complement strand
TTTTGATTTTATAGTTTCATATTTGATTATTTTTACTACTAAATTTGTAAAATTACCAATATTATGGTCTCAGATCTCGCCATGCAGGCCTAGAAAACAAATTTTGTTAAACGTTTTCCTTGGCCTTTCCGGGCGTTGCCACCACGCCCTGGCCAAAGGAAGCAGCAGCCCCAGATATTTATCCACCCCCCATATGAAAATATGAAAATCCGTCTCTGTTTATATTAATTGGGGGACTTATATTTGGGGGGGAGGCTTATATTTGGAATGAGGTGAGTGTTAGTACATGTAGTGGGCTTATACACGGGGGGGGGGCTTATATTCGGGGGGGCTTATAGTTGGAGGTTTACGGTATGTAATTAACTTCCAAAGCTATTTACATAATTAACCTGCCATGATAAGGATCCTTCTCTGCTAATGAAGTATTTCTTAAATGTTTCTCGAACTTCATTAGCTTCAAAGGAAGATCTGTTATTTGCTCTTCCAACAGTAAATGCTTCCATAGCACCAATGTCACCCATAGTAATGTTTCTCCAGTTACCAGGTATGAAATTACCTGTACTATCTTCAGCATCGACAAAACCAGCTGGGATGTAATGGGCATTGTATGTCAGCTGTAAATAATTATGTAGGCATAAGCATGCTTTTATAATCAAGTCAACTGTTTCTGGCTTGGCTTTGATTGGACGGCGAAAAATCCTCCACCTTGCTGCAAGGATACCAAAACTGTTTTCTATTGTTCGCCTGCAGCGACTAAGTCTGTAATTAAAAATTTCATTGTCTTGTGGTAATCTCTTGCCACCATAAGGTTTCAATAACCATGGCTTAAGGGCAAAAATTTCATCTGATACAACTACATAGGGAAGTGTATGACCGTCTATGGAACTGCAGGATGGAACATTTAATTCATTATTAGACAAAGCTTTGCCCATTGCTGAATTATTAAAAATTTGTGCATCATTATCTCTTCCATTATTTCCAATATCCACTAATGTAAAACAGTATCTGGCATCACACATGGCCATCAACACAATGCTGTAAAACTTTTTGTAGTTAAAAAAATTAGACCCACTGTTTGCTGGGCATTCAATTGCCACATGTTTCCCATCCAATGCACCAATGCAGTTTGGAAAATCCCACTGACTGAACATTTCATTTGCTATCTGTTTCCACTTATTCTCAGAGTTTGGAGCCTTTAGATAACTTGCACTTAAAGCATTCCACAGTCCACTGCATGTTTCTTTTATAATATTGCAAACTGTGCTTTTACCCAATCTGAAATTAAAAGCTTGGGATTGCTGAGAGTCACCTGTTGCCAAATAACGTAGGGTTACAACAAGCCTTTCTCCTGGAGAGAGGGGTATTCTACTGTTGCATTTCTTCTTCACAATGTAGGGGGCAACTTGATTTAATAGATGCTCTAACCTTTCTAGACTCATTCTCAAAAATTTGAAAAAATACTCCCTATCGTGCAATCTTAACTCGTCAACCAAAATATGAAACTGGCTTTGCTGCTGGCGTTTTTTCAACATTTCTCTCACCCAAAACCTTCTCTTCCGTGGTTTGTTTAGAATTAGTAAAATTTGTTTTTTCCTTAACAAGGCAATAATCAATTGAAGTTGGATAGAAATCATCAACCTAACGTTGAACGCGGCCATTTTTTGCTTTGGCGGGAAATTCCGAAGCACATCGGCTATCATCTGCGAAGATTGCCGATGTATGAGAACTTTCGACGTCTTTCGTGCATTCGCGCTCGCCGACCATCGGCGATAAGCGTCGCCGATCGTCGCCGACGGTTTACGATGAATGAGAACTAGGCTTTAACAGCTTCGGGTGAAGCACCGATACAACTCAATTTGTGTAATAAAATCGAATGACTGACACTGTCAAATGCCTTGGATAAATCCAATAAAATTAGTGCTGTCAGATTTTTGTTGTCTATGGCTTCCAACATCGTATCGGTAACAAATATGTTTAAGGTTTCGGTGGAGTGAAGACTCCTATTCCCGCTTTGATGTGACGATATGCGATTAAATTCTTTGAGGAAGGAGCTAAATTGATTTAGAACAACTTTTTCACAAACTTTTGAAACTACCTCGAGTAGTGAGAGAGGCCGATTGTTTGAGGCTATCTCGTAGTCTCCTTCTTTTAGTAGGGGTATAACTTCAGAAATCTTCCATAGGTCAGGCAGGGCGCTGTAAAACACGGGCGGTGAAACGGCTATGGCGCCCCTGATCTATGTGTGATGCAGGTCCCCCCGCATATTTTCATTTTTATTCGAATTCGATGTGGTTTGATCAGGCATGCATGTTTGTTTTGACTTCTTTTTAAAATTACTACGTAAAAAGGTACAATTCAAGCTGAATTCACAATGGATTTGGGATCTGTGCTATTACTATAGACAAAATCTTTTTTCCGGATTCTTAATCACGGCTGATTATATGGGGAATGTTGTAGTGTAAGATATAAGTCTGGGATCTCACTCACGAGGATCGATTGTTTTTGCAAAACAATTTCGTTCGTTAATAAGATGAAAAAAAAGACGAAGAAAAAGTTTCTTAAACGGCTGTTGTTGTAAAACCTGCAACTGGAATGTGTGTTTGGAAATCAGGTATGTTCAATCACATGTATTTTTGTCAAGTTCCACCAGATGAAGCGCCATAAATTGATAAAAACAGCAAGTTCTATTTTCAAGCGATAGTTTGTTGTCGCAGTTTTACAAATTTTTAACTTTTAAATATTTCATGCACAACATATGAAAACTAGTTTTATTTTGATGTTTTTCTATAACTTAAGTACCTAGTTTTCTGAAAATCACCAAATGAGAATGGGCTTTTTAAATTTTTAAACATTTTTTTAGCCTTGTTTTTGACATGTGCATGCCAAATCTACACATGAAATACAAGCAAGCGATAGTTTGTTGTCGCAGTTTTACAAGCGCGGAAAATTTTTAACTTTTAAATATTTCATGCACAATATATGAAACCTATTTTTATTTTGATGTTTTTGAAATCTGACACCCTATGAAAAAAGCTGGAAAAAGTATGTTTAAACAAAAAAGCCCATTCTCATTTGATGATTTTCAGAAAATTAGGTACTTAAATTATCCAAAAACATCAAAATAAAAATAGGTTTCATACATTATGCATGAAATATTTAAAAGTTAAAAATTTTCCGCGCTTGTAAAACTGCGACAACAAACTATCGCTTGCTTGCATTCGTTATGGCATTGTGTAGATTTGGCATGCACATGTCAAAAAAAAGGGCAAAAAATGTTTAAAAATTAAAAAAGCCCATTATCATTTGATGATTTTTAGAAAATTACGTACTTAAATTATCCAAAAACATCAAAATAAAGCTAGTTTTCATATATTGTGCATGAAATATTTAAAAGTTAAAAAGTTTCCGCGCTTGTAAAACTGCGACATCGCTGTGAACATGCAATTTGGAGTCTTTTGGCAGACATTTTAGTTGCATATTGTAAGTTCGAAAAGAGAAATAAAACAACCTTTAACATGGTAAAAACGGAATTTTCTGCTTGTTGCTTATAATTGAATATTTTCCCTAACTTTTATATTGCATTTGAATGCCTGAATATGTTAATGAAAATGTTTCCAATGCTTTCTAAATTGACAATTGTTTTCTAACTTTATCAAAACAAGGTCACAAGTTGTGTCATTGTAAATTACGCAAGTGACCTGGTCATAAATCTTTAAATTGAAAAAAAAGCCCACAAAAGCCCATTTTCTAACCTTTTCAGATCGAAAGTATAACTAATTATAGATAATTTAAAGGGTTGAAGTTAACTTTTTTTCCACTCGGTCTGGCTAAAAAACTCGACTACAATTTGTCATTGCCTGAAAAATGTAAATATATTTTATGATAAAATCGCTATGCCTTCAAATAATTTCACATTTTAAAAATGCTTTTCCAACTCCAGCGATGTAATTTGCAATACTAATTAATTGTCAGAGTCTCTATTTTATAACAAGTTAATTTTTTTCCATTTTAAGGATAAATTTACCTTAAAAATTTGCACTTTTCAATTGCCCTTTAAATATTTTTGTCTCTTGTTTTTGCTTCGCTTCATCTTTAAAAATCCCGCTTCATCCGCGCATTTGGTCTTTCAGATCATAATGTTGTGATTGTCAATCCTTGCAAAAGAGAACCCAAGTCATGCAGTAGAAGAATTATCTCTAGTAGAGATTTACGATCTAGTAAAAGGCATGAGCTTGGAAGATACCTTACATCTATCGATTGGTCCTCTCTGAATCATTTTGACACATGCGAAATGAAACTCCAGTATTTCGAAGAGTTAGTACGTCTCGGTATTAGCACCATTATGCCAATAAAGAAAACGGCTTTGCATGTACACGATCCTCCATGGATTACTGCAGAATTTAAAGAGCTTATAAGGAAGCGTCAAGCTGCCTTCTGCAGTGGAAATACCTTTCAGTTCAAGTATTACCGGAATCGGGTTAACCGCGAGCGAAAGACATGCCGGGCGAAATTCTACTCTTCAAAAGTAAAGAATCTTAAATCGACCAAACCGAAGAGATGGTGGAAGGAGGTGAAGCAGATTGCTGGTATGGTACCTACAACCGGCTCCGATGACCTATGTAGTCAACTTCATTTAGACGATATCGAGAATATGCAACGTCCTGACATTGCGAATTTAATTAATAACGCCTTTTTGGAGCCCATGAACTCCTTCAATCCACTGTCAACCCTTCCCCCCTTTGATAATTATTCCTCTTTTCAAGTGAACGAATTGGAAGTCTTTCATTTACTGAAAGCAATTAATCGTGGAAAGGCGTCAGGTCCTGACGAAATTCCCAATTGGGCTCTTAAGGAGTATGCTGAAATCCTTGCACAGCCAGTATGCGCTGTGCTAAACAGCAGCTATGCCGAACAACAACTACCTAAATCTTGGAAGCTTGCCAACATTGTGCCCCTCATAAAAAATAAGCCCGTTAGCGACATTTGTAAGCAGTTACGACCAATTTCACTTACTGCCGCTATTTCGAAAATCGCCGAGGACTGTGTTGTTAAAAAATACATTGCTCCAGCTATCATGAGTATAATCGATCCAAGTCAATATGGAGTAATACCAAGAAGTTCAACTACTCTCGCTGTTATATCTATGATCCATGAATGGTCGCAAGTTACTGATGGCACTGGCTCTGCTGTCAGAGTCATCCTGTTCGATTATAGAAAAGCATTCGACCTTATCGATCATGCTTTACTGGCTGATAAAATTTCCAATTTAGCTATTCCACGTGCGGTTGCTCGCTGGACAATCGATTTTTTGATGAATCGAAAGCAGAGAGTGAAATTATCCAATGACTGTTATTCGGAGTGGGGAGATGTACTTTCCGGTATCCCTCAAGGTACAAAATTAGGGCCCTGGCTATTTTGTTTAATGATAAACGATCTTGATATTTGTGATATATCGAGGTGGAAGTTTGTTGATGACACAACAGTTGCTGAAGTAGTTAGTAAGGACACAGAGAGCCGTGTTCAAGTCGCAGTTGATGTTGTGGAAGATTGGTCGAAGGCAAATGGGCTATCTCTTAACACTGAGAAATGTAAAGAACTGAGAATCGATTTTAAAAGAATTAAACAACATTTTGATCCTGTACTGGTGGGTGGAGAAGCATTGCCTATAGTTGAGAGTGCAAAAATATTGGGTCTTGTTATGACAGGCACACTTCAGTGGAAAGATAACATCAGAGAAAGTATAAAGAAAGCTAATAAACGCCTCTATTTTATAGTACTATTGAAACGGGCAAGCGTAAATGTCAATGATGTCTTGAACTTTTATTGTACAGTGATCAGGCCTGTGCTCGAGTATTGTGCGCAAGCCTTCCATCATTCCATCCCAAAGTATTTGGCAGACGAACTTGAGACTGTCCAGAAACGTGTGCTAAAAATTTTATCTCCTGAAATGACATATTGTGAGGCCCTTGAGTATTTTAGACTGCCTACTCTATTTCAAAGAAGAGAGGACATGTGTGACAAACTCTTTACGAGTATCATCAAGGATCCAATGCATAAACTTCATCATCTGCTGCCCCCGAAGAACGAGACTGATTATTCTTTCAGGACGAATCGGTATTTTAATATGTACGTTACACGCACGAACCGCTTTTATAACTCTTTTATCCCTGCTATGTGTAGGAAGTTTGTAGGATAGATTTTATGCTTATTTTAATCGAATTTTGATCTTGGGTGGGTTTTTATAATATTGTATTAATAATATATTTATATGTAGTGCATGTGATAATATGTAATCCACGCAATTCAGCTTCTGGCTGCAATGTGGTTTCAATTTAATAATAATAATAATAATAATAATAATTTCGCACGCTCGGGCCAGTCTCCCGTGCATCACACATGGATCAGGCAAATATTAGCGCGTTTTACCGCCCGTGTTTTACTACGCCTTGGGTCAGGGAATGTGCTTGTCATTAGAGAGCAATTTATCATAATTTATCATCATTAGATGGTTAAGTCGTGCCAATATGATCACTTCTGACAACAGAAGCTTTTCATTCCGATCCAAATTTCGAAATTTCAACCTGGTAACCCGCATTTTGTGCAATTGACGGAAGAAGCTTGAATTGGGCTTGGAGACAAAATTCATCAAAATCACCTTTCAACATTGCCACTGTACGTTTTCTCCAGTTTCTCATCATTGTCGATTCCGTTGAAGTACCTCAAGAGAACTTCTTGGAAGTTTACGCAGATATTGAAGCCTTTCTGGCCAAATCGAGCCTGTATTCTATTAATCATATTCTCGTAAGCTCATAGAAGATTTTTCTGTAGTATTTCTCATGGGTTTCAAGGAAATGGCCGGTTGATCCCCCTTCAAATCGTTGTGGCGCTCTCCGTTTTCTCGCCAGCAAAGGGTCTGTAACTTTGGAAAATTTTGTGTTCTTCTCATTAGTACTTGCCAAAACATTGCAAATCCCTCGTCATTTCGATCCTTGTGCAACGTTTCCAAGACTTTCGCAGCAACTGCTTGGCCCTCTGCAGCGGACAATCGTGGATTTTGGAGTATCTTACTCAGATTGTCAGTTTCAGTGAAACACATTCCTAAATTCCTAACTTATATAAACCAACACAATCCCAACTTATATAAACCAGTACAAACTACATTTTGGAGCCATATATATATAAGCTATAAAACGACCCAGCCTAATCGTATTGATCAACTGTCAAGTCATGATAGATCATCTAATAGATTACGCATAATTGATTGGTCGACCACCACAACCACCAAATAGCATGATTCAGCCAATAGCGTACGACCTATCGAAGAGTGCGTTCTAACAGATGGCGAAGGCCATCCATGGGCGAAGGCGTATTTAAATAACTATGTATTGGACAAGTTGCAGGAAATATGGGTGATTTCTGCATTCTTTGCAGTTTGTCATGGATAATGTAGCCGCTTAAAATTAATCAATTGTCAGTATTTTACAGGTATATTATTTAAATGACAAAAGCTGCATGATTTTGAAAAAAGAATGATCATTAGCAAATTATTAGGGGATACAGCCCCCTCCTTCCTCCCGGTTGCTACGGCCCTGATTATATGGGATATAAAATCATCAAAATATACACCCGTCATTACTTAATATATTGTATTTACTATTCCAAATATATTGTATTTTTTATTAGGCCAAAGTGCATGATTACAAGTAAAATATAAAGATACTATAATTTTATAATCTATATGATGTTTTAATACAGTAAATGAAGACGCTATTCTGAAGATTAGTCCAATATTCAATGACATTTTTGGCATCTTTGTAGATATGTTACATGTTTTTCATTGAAGCAGACATATAAAATTACGTCCTTGATTTCCTGGTTATAAGGGGGTAGGAAAAGTTTGGTCTTCAATAGAAATATTAATACCAAATATCATCAAATTAGACACTTAAAATTCGAAAACAAGTACACCATTGTAAACATTTGACTTGACTATACAGGTCATATTGTCACAGGCAATATTAATAACTTACTGACCGAGAGTGAGGGCAGTACGGGAAAATATCCAACCGAGGTCTTGGTGTATTGACCGAGCGACAGCGAGGTCAATACAGCAAGACCGAGGTTGGATATTTTCCCGTACTGCCCGAACGGTTGAGGTCAGTAAGTTTTTTATTATATGGCATTGTACGTTTGTAAAAAATGGGTAAAAAAGGTCACGCTAGGGCAAAGTACAAAGTCCGAAACATTTGCAAAAAAGAACAATTGTAAAAAATGTTCTCAAGCTTGGTTAGTAAAACTACTCTACAGCAATTTTTATATAGAATACTAACACAGTTGGATAGTATTTCAAGAAAAATACGAGGTATTTCGTCATTTAATCAAAGACAAAGACAACAAATATGAAAACAATAAAATTAATAAACAGTATGGACAAGTACGGTTTTAGTTCGCTTCATCTCATAAATATACATACATACATACATACTTTATTGTGTTCCCTAAATAGGGATTTTCAACACTGATTTACAAAAAATAAATGTTGTTCTATTTACAAGTTTTAGAATCTAGAATTTAAATTAAGGTAAAAAGGTAAGACATTTGTATAAAGTTTAACAAGGTAAAATTATCTGCTTATATATTTGTTCTAGCATGATTCGCTTCAGTTCGTTTTTGAAAGTTTTTAGGGAGTCTAACTTTTTGTACTTAAAGTCCAAATCATTCCAGAGTGTAACGCCTCTAAAATGAAAAGTCCTTTGACCTGCAGACGTTTTGTACAATGGTATTTGCAGTGAGTCATGGCTACGTGTATCTCGTTGATGAATGTCAGAACGTTTTGTGAATAAATAGTTTAGGTCTCCAAGAAGAATGATCAACTTTCCCATCGTCAGAGCTTGAACATAATTAGGTTTAAAATATTTTTCGAAGCAGTCAAGCGGGCTGTCTGGGGGTCGGTAAGAGACGCAGACCAACAGTGATTTAGATTTTTTGTGCTGTAATTTGATCCATAATTGATGGAAATTCGTCTCGGAGATATAACTGAGGTCTTTAAGTACAAGAGATTTAATATCTTTTCGTATGTAAGCACACACCCCGCCCCCTTTCTTGTGCAGTCGGTCTAAACGATGTAGCTTATAACCTTCGATTTCTATTTCCTTGTTTGTGACGGAGGTGTTTAACCATGTCTCTGATACTATAAGGACGTCAATTTTGTTAAATTTGGTAAACTTACGTAATTCTAAAAAATGGGCGTTGTTTTTCAGAGAGCGGATGTTTAGGTGAACCAGTTTGAGACCTGGAAGGGTACTGAGGCTGTTATCTGACTTTTTTGTTAAATGGGCTGAGGCCGTATCATTAGTGGTTTTCGAAGTGAGTGACCACGAGAGTGCGGAAGCGTTTGGAGAGGCAGGGTTGGACAAAGGAACACGAACAAGATTTCTATTTTGCAAGTTATTGTTAACACTAGAAGAATTATTAATGGTTAGTTGATATGATAGTCTCTGACGTGATGGTCTCTGACGTGAAGTGATTCTAACAGGTATTTTCATCATATTGTCTGCTGCTGACTCGTCAAACAGGCCACGTACTGTGTGGAGATGGGCCAACCACTCTAGAGAGTGGTGGCGGTGGGCTGTTCGATACGAAGGAATGACACGACAACGTTTTAAAAAAGGATACCGGCTACAATGGTGCCTTCGAAACCCTAAGGGGTTTGTAACTTGACCGTGTCTAAGACTTGAGGGTCTCGGGGCTGGAAGATGAGGAAACGAAAAATGCTTTAGATTTGACTCGCTGATTGACCTATCCGATCGGGGATTCACCTGGTCAGGGTTAAGGGCATCAAGGCTTAACACGGTTTTTGCATAGGATCGGTCGCAATTCCTACATATGCCTTGCTTCCCACGTTGCTTGAAATGTTGACACCCATCGGATAAATCGTGCTCACGCTGATCTAATTCATTTTCGTCAAAAGTGGGGTTTGCAGAAACATCTTCGATTATACTTAGATCTTCGCATAAGGGCAAATAGTTTAAAACATTCTTAGCCTGAAAAAGCTCGCGGTTCAGGCTTAATGAGTAATCTTTTTTGAAGGAGTTGATTGTAGTCTTAGATTGTTGTGTGGATAATAGGGCATTGTTCTTTATTTCAATGATAACTGTAGGGAAACTTTTCTCAGCGGGCGGGTTATCTACATTAACTGGGGTTGATAATGCACCATATGGGTGATTTATTTTAGTTGGTCCATCGTGTTGGGAATTTACATTGTCAGGACTGTTAACGGACTTCTTATCTTGTAAAGATGGCTTTGAGGGACTTGAAAAAGTTATGGAAGCCGAGTCTTTAATCATCATTTTCTCCTCTAGGTCAGTAATGCGTGACTTTAAATTCAAATTCTCGTTCCCTAATCGGCACAGCTCTTGTTTATTTGTGCTTATAATATGATTTTGTTCAGACACTTTAGTCAACAATTTTCCTATTTGCGATTCTATTTTTTCTTTAAATGTAAGGAGTTGTGCCTCGGCTATAGTCGGGACATCATCAGCTCGTTGTTGAAATGGTGTAGAAAAGCTGGCTGTCTGAGCAAAATTCGGCGTGGCTGCGACATTCGCAATATAATATGCGCTATCAATGAAGTCCTCAAGTTCTTCGAGTGACGAAGTGTCAGCAATCGATTCAAACCCCATATCTTTGGCTTGAGTGTTGTACGAACAATTGTGAGTTAAAGGGGCCATGTCCCCCAACACACGGCCATTACCAACGATATGCTCGCCTTCGACCGACATTTTTGTAGTTGTTTGGAATAAACTATCCGAGGTCGTATTTGTTTGCTTAATAACGCAATTTGTGTCTAATACGCTCACTAGAAATTCCTTGAAAGATTTGCCTTTCTTTCCATTGAAAGTCAAAGAGTTTTGTTTGCCCGGGTACCAAGTCATAATAAAATCAGAGCTTAAGTTTATAAACTGTTTGGCTTTACCGCCAGGCGACGTCCATTTACCCGTTAATCCGACAACATTTTCGGCGAAAGTCCTTAACGAACAGAGGTCGTTTGTCCATTTGAGACGGATCCCATCATAAACTAGATGACCTTGATTGTTTAACAACTTTATGGAGTTCATATCAATAGTTTCAGGACTAAAATTTCCAAGTTTAGTTGAGGCCATAATTAAACTATCCGCCGCCATGTTGTTATTCATGTAAAATATATCTCTTTTTATCGAAAACCCCCAGAAATTATCAGGGAAAAAATATAAATCTGTGGCTGCTTTAGTTGTATTTTTTATTTAGGATGGTGTCAAATTCCTCGGCTATCTGCAAATAAGATTTGCAGCTCTTCACAAAGTCAAAACACAGCTATTCCTGACTTCTTTAATAGTTATAAACATTGTAAAATTTACCTTGTAATTTCGACTTTCGCTAACAAAAACATATTGAGAAAGTTCTTTATCCAAGGAAGGTGCTCCTTTTCTTTAGTTTAGGTTTATTTTTCTTCGTTTTGAATAGTTTTGAAAGACTTTTAGACACTTTTTGCCGTTTGAAACTCGGCTCTTGTCGCGGGGCAAAAAAATTGCGTATTGCCCGTGGGCAATACGGGAAAATCCTGCCTCGTCAGCAGCCAATCAAATTGCGCGATTCCTCAAAACAAATGCTTGCCGTATAATATTATTATTTATTATATGGCAAGAATTTGTT
>CACRXK020006930.1:0-10302 GCA_902702795.2 Paramuricea clavata | reverse complement strand
CCCCCCAAAAAAAAAAACCCTCGCTACGGCCCTGATTAACAAAGAAACCCCAACCATTAAAATTTGATTCAATTGTTAATAATGATTATTAACAATTTAATCAACGTTTTTTGGTTAGTCGCTAGTCCATGACTGTCTTTTGTATGGTTGGCGTTTGTCTGTGAATATTAATGATATGCATATTATTGTTCTACGCGTACAGAAAAAATTCCTTGTACGTTGCCCTTAAATCTAAAATAAAACATCGGACACAGTCAGTCAATGAGGAATATCGTTTAAAATCATCGTGTCAAAATGTCAAAGGGCGTTGCGCAAAAACGACGACGACGATCTCGTCCGACAGTTCCTGGTCCAGAAATATAAATCACATTACAGAATATATTAATAAAAATATATACAGAAAATTACAACAAGTATGGAATAAGGTAAGAATTTAAAGTACATACTGGCAATGTCATATAACTATGTGAATTAGATATCCCGCGTTGTCTCTGCAATAATATAAATCTCAATCTGGCATCTCATTAACTCAATGGTTGGCTAGTACATTTGGTACAATAAATTAGAAAGGTACGTTATGCTTGAAATCTTGGGTTCGTTTGCGGTTGGGACACTCAGAGATCAAGTTCGACTTCATTTGGATATCTATCTATCAAGCTATTTCTTTCATGTTCTTAGTCATCATCATCGTCCATGTCATCAATTTTAAAACCTTCGTTTAAAATTTCAAGATATTTGTAAGATTGGTACTCATTCTTTATTTTCTTGTAAAGAAAGTAGACAGGCCATCGTTTTTCAAAATCACCGTTTCCCAAATCTTCCCATCCCATTCTTTCTGCAATAAACTGGTTGATTCGACGATTGTGCTTTGGGATGCTAGTGAGCCATGTCTTCAAGTGCGCCATAAAGACAGGGCAGAAGCAATCTTTCGCATGTTGTTCAACCAACATTCTAAATTCTAATTCATCAATACATAAACAAAAGATAGGTTTCTCGTTTTCACAATACTTCATTTTGCGTAACGCAGCTTTAGCTGGATCATGATATTCATCATGCCTTTCTTGAATTCGAGGACAGTAGGATTTCGGCCTAAGGGCTTTACTTTCAGGAAGAAGATCATAGAATCCGGGACAGTTTGTCACATCATAATTAGGAAGCCTTGGAAGTGATTGGTAAGCGAGAACATTTGTTTCTGGCGATGGTGAATGATAGAAATAATTATAGATCATATGAAACTCGGCTTCACGATCTGGGTATTGTAACATAGTCTTTGTATATTCGTCGTCTCTACGATGAGTTTGTTTTGAACGACTTTCATCTGTCAAAGCATGAATACTATCATAAAAATGCGCTAAATATCTTGGTGTAATCCAGTGTTTGTTGGTGCAATTTAAAGGTAAACTTGGTGCAATTTCATGGGCTTTCTTATACACACGATTTAACATGTCCACTCCCATAAGTGCTGCGATATGTAATGGCGACATCCCTTCAAATGTTGAATCACATTGGAAGCTAGACTGGAAAGGTTTGGTTCTCATGAAAAATTTTCTCGATAATTTTTTTAATGTGCGACGTTGATATTTAGGCATACCTAATTTCCCTGGTTTATCATCCAAATTCAACAACATTCGATTCACGTAGTAAATAAAATCTTGGTTGTATGATACATTTGCAATTTTCCAAACACTTTCACCATTGCAATTTTTATCAAGAATACTGGTGTTCCAATTGTTAATTAAATATTTGGCCATATGCCACAATCCATATTTTGCGCAAAGGTGAAGAGCTTTATTCCCACATGGACAAGATGTTTTCTCGCGGTAAAAAGTATACAGAAATTTTTTGGCATAAAAGTATCGAAGACCACTCGCTTGTGAATCGCCGAGGTTCAGTGATACTTTCTCACCACATTTTTCTTCCACATTAGCACCGTTTTGTAACAACATTTCCGCCATTTCAGTGTCATTTCGTTCTATAGCATCCATCAGAGGCGTCTTTCCTGAATGATGTTTACACTCCACCGCCGAGTTTCCAAACTGTAATAAAAGTTTTGTTACGTTGATATGACGCTTCGATACGGCAGCATGTAAAGCAGTTTCACAAAACATGTCATGAAGATCATAAATTGATCTATTTTGATGAGAATGAGACGTATTCATTTGTTTCCATTGCAAACATTCGTCTTTAACACCAGCAGTTTCTAAAAGATACTTCACAACTTGGGAGTTGTTTCTTGCGGCAGCATGGTGAAGGGAGATGATGTCCGCTTTATTACCGCTATTGTATAGCAATTTAACAAGATCTAGGTGTCCTCGTTCTGCTGCGACGTGTAGTAATGTCGGTATATACTCGTTGAATTGAATAAACGACGCATTGTGTTTAAGCAAAGTATAAACCACTTCTGTGTGGCCGTTATAAGTTGCAATATGCATTGTGCTTAATTCTTCGTACCCTTTCATTTGTATAACAGCTTTAATTTCGTCTAATTTGGACACGTCGTTGAGAATGCAATTTGCACATGTCCCTTTATCAAGAAAAGGTTTTACGTTTTCAACTAATCCTTCTGAGGCAGCGTAGAAAGCTGGTGTTTTCCCTTCCAGGTCAGGAATATCGACTGACGTAATGCTGGAAAGAAAAACCTCCAACAATCGGTGACCATTTTCTCTTTGCACAAGCTCATGCAAGATGCATTTACCATTTTGCTGATTGCGAATTTTTGGAACGTTCAAGAGTTTTAGGTGTTCTTTGTGATCATCACTTGGGCCACCAGAGTTCAACACATGCATACATAACCGAGATAGTTCAGTAAATGAAACATTAGGATTAGTTCTTTGACGGTCGACAAGAAAATTAGCAATGTATTTATGACCTCGACTTTTCTGGATTGAAAACCCTTTTACACGGTGGTGGTTGTTCGTCAACCATTCAGCGAAACTCTGATGATAAATGCTTACAGTTTCATCTTGTCCAAAATGTAGTAAACCAGACACACGTTCAACAAGCTCGTCCATTTCTCTACCTTGATTTTCACGAATAAGGATTTCGAAGAATTCTGTTTTGGGTAATGAACCATTTGCCAGAAGAACTTCGAAAAGAATTTCGTAGCCATCAAAATCTTTTTTTATAAAGTATCGTTGAAACAGCTGATAGTACATATCATCCAAACTATTTGGCAATGAATTAAAATTAAACGTACCATCGGCCTCTAGGTTATTCTGCAAGATAGTCTTTACAAACAAGAAATTCCCCTCTGCACGCTTAGTTAACTCGTTAGTTATTTTGTTTATCGAATCTTCCAGAGGAGAAATTGCTTTGTACAGCTTATTAATGAAAGAAAACTTCTTCCTCAAATATTGTGAAATGTAAGAACGAATGTCCTCAATGTTTCGTTCATCGTCAGCATTCAAAGACACTCTCCATACTGCTCGAGGAACTTTTGAAGTTACTGTTGTCCCGTTCCGTGAACTCATTATAATTTTTAACCACGGAGGAAAATATGACATTTTGTAGTGAAGTATGTCCAATATCGCTGACGTTTCTCCGTCCTTCTCGATACATTCATCCAAGGCGTCAATTACAATGTATTTAAAGTTTTCTGGCTTCTTTTTCAATTCTCGTAAAGGTCCAATTACTGCTGTTAAAAAACACGCAGTTGGATCCTGCTCACAATGTTTAACTAGCTTGGTCTGTATGTGTACTTTATTACTTATATGAAGAGCGTACTCGGGAATGTTATTCGCAATCTGATTCACTAAGTTACGAACAAAGCGGGCACCATTCCGTTTTTCCTTTTCTGCATAAACACAGATATGATATCCAATAATGTTGACGTAAATTGCGGAGCTGGAAAAGGATGAACAAATCAACTGTGACATCAGTGCTGATTTTCCAGATCCTGGATCGCCAGTGACGAGAACTCCTACAGGAGCGTCAGCATTTTCAAAGATGTCATCCAGTTCCCTGAAGAACCAACTTCTTCCAAAGAAATTCTCACGTTTGTATGACAAATGAGTAGTAAAGTCAAAATTTTCGTTAAAGCCAAATGTCGATGGTTCAACAGGACGTGAGCAATCTATATTTACCGAAGAAAAATTATCATAACATAACAGGAATAACAGTATGTGTTTAATTATTACTAAGCTCGTTCATAAAAAGCCACAACTAATCCCCAAGCAAACAACGCGAAGGGCGTGGTTTCACCCGGAGAAAGGAAAACATTTAGTGAAGTTTAAAGTTCTGTCATCAATAATTGCGCACATGCAGTTAGCTGTGATTCGTAGGTGTCATCATTTGTGAACCCCCTCACTGATCTCAAAAATATGGCTGTTTGTCAGGAATGGGATAAGCAAGATTTCGATTTAAAAAAACTTATTTGAAAAATCGTTACATACAATCAATCCAACCAAGCAATTTTGCTTTGAGGAAATGAGAAGAAGCTGCAAGTTTCCTGAATTACACTGTTTAGTTTACTTAAGAAAACTTGAAATGTAATTGAAAAGAGAGAAAATTAATTAAAAGCAGTTACCGGCAAATGAAGTTTAGTTGAATGAACATTTCAAAACCAGATGAAATTTTATATTAAATCAAAGCTCACAAAATGCAAAATAACATATAGCCTACATACAGTATATATTTCAGCAATTTGTTATTGTTTAGTTAAAAAATACTTAATCTTTCAACTTTTTTGCAATTTTGTACAAAAAATATTTAAAAAATAAAATATCGTGTTGCTATGGCAACACCTGACGCACAATGGTACTTCATGTTAAATCAATGTTTGAATTGGCAAGTATAAGCGAGGGGTTTAATACAGCATTCGTCTATTTATAGTAGTAATAAAGATGCCGTCTGAACAGGATTTTTGAGGTCAAGTGAGGTTGAGTGAAGTGGAGGTATTATTACCTTTTAAACCGCGTACTAGAAATACAGTCATTGAACTACCCTTCGCCCACATTTTCCAAACATTGTTTCAACATAAAGTATTCTTAATTACCCCAACATTGAATGCAGGCTCGCGTCATGCCGTCATGATAGCTATTGCAACCAATACGATCATTGCTTTTTAAAATTTTTTGTACAAAACGGCAAAAATAATTTCTCTATATAGTTAAAAGTTTTGCACTTCTAACTTTATAACCATAAGCAGCCCAAAAAT
This sequence comes from Paramuricea clavata, assembly GCA_902702795.2. NCBI lineage: Eukaryota > Metazoa > Cnidaria > Anthozoa > Malacalcyonacea > Plexauridae > Paramuricea > Paramuricea clavata. The sequence goes on along the minus strand of CACRXK020006930.1, from coordinate 5,147 downwards.
GCGTGGCATGTACTTTAACACGGAACACTAATCCGGGACACCGGAACAGCCCGGAACACCTCCGGAACAGCACGGAACAGCACGGGACACCTACGGAACAGTCCGGAACACCTACGGAACATGGCGGAACAGCACGGACCAGTCCGGAATACCTCCGGAACAGCCCGGAACACCTACGGAACAGTCCGAAACACCTATGGAACAGCGCGGGACACCTACGGAACAGCACGGAACAGTCTGGAACCCCTACGGAACATGGTGGAACAGCACGGAACAGTCTGGAACACCTCCGGAACAGCACGGAACAGCCCGGAACACCTCCGGAACATGGCGGAACAGCACGGAACAGTCCGGAACACCTCCGGAACAGCACGGAACAGCCCGGAACACCTACGGAACAACCCGGAAAACCTACGGAATAGCCCGGAACACCTACGGAACAGCCCGGAAAACCTCTGGAACAGCCCGGAACACCTCTGGGACACCTCCGGAACAGCCCAGAACAGTCGGGAACATTCCGGAAAACCACTGGAATAGAACGGGACAGTTGGAAACAGCCCGGAAAACAACCGGAATACCTCCGGAGCTGTGGCTTTTTTTAACCATTTAGGAGCAAAATAAGGGCTATCTTTAAAATAGAGAGTGGGGGAATGCGTGAATGGGGGCCGGAATGCTACAATTTCATTAACTTTTGAAACGAATTAAAACGTTTGCCATGAACATCTTTTGTTGTTTCGGAGTATATTCATAACTCGTACTCGTGTATACTGATAAAAAAATTGAAAAGAGGCTAATATCTTAAATTATTATATACACAAGGTCTGGATATGAGATATTCTGCAATCTGATTGGTTCTCTACTAGCAGGATATTAGCTCATATCCTGCTAGTAGAGAAAAACAAAATGGCGGCCAAACTGAATTTACGATGTTTTGCAAACGAGAAAACGGCAAGTTGTCGCTTTTTATTGCCTTCACAGGATTAAAAACACAATGAAAAAACTCCCACAAATTGTTTTCAGGTTAGCAAATAAATTTTTAATATTTAAAATGGTTGAAAATATATATTTTTGAAAAAATAATCGGCCGAAAGAGCGAAGATAAAACATAAACAAAATAGAAAAATATTGAAAATATTCGAAAAGCAAAGTCTGTGAATTCAGACCTTGTGTATATAATAAAACAGTTATTCCACTCACTCTCGTCGAATATGAGCGATAGCCGATTCGGCGCTACGCGCCTCATCGGCTATCAGCTCATATTCGACTCGAGTTCGTAGAATAACTGTTAAATATCCGTTTGTTAAAGAGAATACGTCTGGACTCAAAATTTGATTCACATATTTAACTTAATATAATCTAGTATATACATATTGTATTAACATGTAGTTACACCAAACAAAGTATAACAATAAGTTTTTATCAGGCAATGTACAGTGGAAACCTGAATTAACGTTCATTTTCATATGAAAGCGTCATGCATCCGAGCGAAATATCCGAGTTTCAATGGGAGAGTCCTCTTGGTTCAACCAGAATTCCAACAACTTTTCAAGTTAGAACACGTCCAAAGGCTTGTTGAGGAGTTTGGCTTGGTCCTTTAATTTGGATGAAAAAGGATAGTAGGTGGAACAGTGTTTTCTTCAAACTAACTATACATTTTTGCCGGAGTTTTGTTGCTAAGCACAATTATAGAGCTCAGTATATATATGCTCTAATTGTCAGTGGCCGGTTGCAGAAAATCCGCTTAGCGTTTAGATTATAGTGTAAATATTTTAACTTGAAAAGAACAATTAAAGTTGTTTCATGTGAAGAGTTTAAATTTTGGCGCCTGTGCGAAAATGTAATGTTTTAGAGTACTGATGAGCACTAAGCAATTTGTCCGGCTTTATCGGCGTAGATCATATACTGCATCAAAAATGTTATACCGTAGACTATTTCTCAATTAGGTTTCACATTGACCGCAGACACTGTTAGACTTATACAGGGGCGAAACTAGCCCCTTTTAATTAGGGGGGTGTCTGGCAGAATTGCCCTGCCAAAACCAGTGATGCCTTTCCGGACAACCTATATTTTTCGGAACATAACACAAATTTTCGAAAAATCACACAATTTGCGAAAAAATTCACTTAATTTTAGATAAAATTGACTTAATTTGTCCCATTTTTTTTTTTTCAAACCAAAATTGCCCGACTGTTGATCCAATATTGCCCCCGCCCGGTACGCCTATGTGCTATCATTTATTTATAAGAGACCTTTGATTGCCCTGCCAATCGGGATGATTCGTATTTTGGGGGGTGTAACACCCCCCATACCCCCCCTCAAGTTTCGCCCCTGGACTTATAAGCCCTGTGACCTCAACATGGTGTTATTCTAGAGCGTAATTCGGAATGGTCTATTAGTTTTTGCTCTTAATTCAGGTCTCCACTGTACATATCCTGATAAACGTATTTTTATATTTTGTTTTGTTTAATTATGTTATTACAATACTAACGGATTATTGATCGAGCGTGAGGTCTGCACTGTGAAATATCAGACCGAGGTTTTTTTAGTATGGACCGAGCGACGAAGGAGCGAGGTCCACGCAAAAAACAGAGGTCTGATATTTCATAGTACAGACCGAAAGGCGAGGTCAATAATCGGTTTATTATATGGCTGAACAAGGCTGAACTGAGTGTCTGAGTCTATCAGCATATGCTTTTCGCGCGAATTAAATCGGTTATCGTCAGTTTCACTGGGTAACAATATACGGTAGGCATACATACTCAATCAAAAACAATTTGGTTGTTTGAAATTTTTATCTGTAAATTTTAATGACACACAATTGGAAAATTAAAAAGCAAAAATTTTTTCTGTTTGCAAAGCAAAAATTTCCTGCCAGATAAACGACATCCGGGACACCGGTTCAGATACGGAAAATACGGACCACGGTCCGGATATGGGTTTTTACGGACGGCTTGTCAACCAATCAGAATAGAGAATTTTGAAAAGCCATATAATAATAGATTATATTAAATATATGAAAGCGGCAAAGGCTTGAGTCCTGACGTATTTTTTTAACAAACGTTAGACAGTTGTGAAAATCACTAAAAACACGAGTATAAAAAACATACTCTGAAAAAACAAAAGACGTTCATGGCATAAGTTTTAATGCGTATCATATTAATGTTGTAGCATTCCCCATTCCAGTATTTCCCCATTAATTTAAAGATAGCCCCAAATTCGAGCCCTAATTGGCACTGAAATTGTTAAAAGCCACAGCTACGGAGGTGTTCCGGTGGTTTTCCGGGCCGTTTCCAACTGTTCCGGACTGTTCCCTTCTATTCCGGTGGTGTTCCGGGCTGTTCCGTGCTGTTCCGCAGGCGTTCCGTGCTGTTCCGGAGGTGTTCTGGGCTGTTCCGTGCTGTTCAGCCATGTTCTGTAGGTGTTCCGGACTGTTCCGTGCTGTTCCACAGGTGTTTCGCCATGTTCCGGGCTGTTCCGTAGGTGTTCCGGGCTGTTCCGGAGATGTTCCGGGCTGTTTCGGAGGTGTTCCGGACTGTTCCGTGCTGTTCCGTAGGTGTCCGCGCTGTTCCGTAGGTGTTCCGGGCTGTTCCGTAGGTGTTCCGCGCTGTTCCATAGGTGTTCCGGGCTGTTCCGGGCTGTTCCGTAGGTGTTCCGGGCTGTACCGGAGGTGATCCGTGTTGTTCCGGGCTGTTCCGGTGTTCCGGATTAGTGTTCCTTGTTTTAGTACATGCCAAAATGCGTGCTAAATGTTTTACCCTCGCGCGTGGCACTCGGGCATGCATCGAGTCTACTTTGTTTATTATTATATGGCATAATAATAAACAAAGTAGACTCGCTGCATGCGGCAGCATGCCCGAGCGCCACGCGCGAGGGTAAAAATTTTAACACGTACTTTTGGGCTGCCTATGATATAACTACCGATTTTTATAAGTAATAGCATGGCTTGAGGGAGATTAGTGATTAAATGGCCCCGTAACCCGAGGCAGGTTTGCGGAATTCCCGAGGGCGAAGCCCGAGGGAATTCCGCAAACCTGCCGAGGGTAAGGGGTCATTTAATCACTAATCGCCCGAAAAGCCATGCTATTAGTTTGTAATAGCATAGTTTCGCTCCCATTTAAAAATGGACAAACATGCCCTACTTGGAATCAGCGTATTTAAGCTAAAACATTTGCTTCATTGCTTGTGGGATGTAAAAGCTTGTTGCATATGCGCACTTTTTACGCTTTAATCGGTTACGCATGCGCAATCTATCATTTAACGTACCACAACAAACACGCTAAATATATTAGTATAAATTTTGAGACTGCACGTGCGTAATTTAAATGATGCGGCAACTCAGGGATCGGATGATAGACTATTGACGGCTCTGAGCTAACTGTTGCTGTTCCTTGCACGATTATGTGCGTGAGGCACTTGCCTAATGCGTAGTCGTCAGGGAGACAAAGGTGTGACCTTTGGTAACGGGCGATTAGTTCTAATCGCCCGCTCTAGCGGGCGATTAGAACTAATCGCCCGCTACAGCGGGCGATACGTGATTAAACGTCCCTGTTGAAACAAAAGAAACCCGGGCAACTATGCTATTACTAAATTTATAAAGCAGGTATGTTCTTTGTATTCTATGGGCCTTTATATTCTAATGTAAAATTCAAAAGGAAACGCTTCATAAAACGTTTTTAAATGTTCACCTCTGATCTGAAATAAGCGCCCGTATTCTGAAAAGCTCACTCACACTCACACTCAATGAGTGGAGGTTCAATATGAGCTTCTCTTGAGTGTCAATGTTGTTTTTGAATAGCAGGAGGGGCTAGTGTCATACCTTACTTGGTGATTGCTCGCCCTCCAGCTATTCAAAAACAGCACTGACACTCAAGATAACCTCAGATTGAACCTCCACTCATTGAGTGTGAGTGTGAGTGAGCTTTTAGAATACGGGCGAAGGACTAGATAAAGCATCCTATTGAATTCAGTAACTCGATTTTGAAGCCAGAATATTTTAATGAGATGAGATTTATAAATCAGTAAAGTTCATGATCAGTCTAATCGTTTGCTTTTTAATTAAGTTCAGTTAAACTATAAACAAATATATTTGCCTATGTGATTTGTGATTATAGCTTCCAAAACCTCTTCGAAATAGTTTTAGAACATTT
>CACRXK020006929.1:1526-24032 GCA_902702795.2 Paramuricea clavata | reverse complement strand
CCCGTTTGTAATACAAAATGACTGAAAATTGCAAATTTCGCAAGGCTATATTATCCGCATTTTACAACATTTCGCAACGAAACTTTGGAATATTACTAATTTGGTGTTGCTCTTTCAAGCTGTGATGAAATTTTTGTCTACAATTATAAGACCTAACTAGGAGCAGTTGCGAAAAATGCAATAATATGACCTCTGGCAGGAATCGAACTTGCGGCCCTGCGATTCCGATAGGGCGCTCTAACTTTTACGGTATTATGTTTTCATTAAGCGTCATAAGCTTCGCTTCAATAGTCTTTTAAATGTATACTGTATTATCCTCTGACTTATTATAATTCTCGTTTTCATTTCAGGAAATTTAATGCGCATTTGACCGCTTCACTGGGTACAATGCGAATTCAGCCAGTCAAGGTCGATGACGTCACTCCAGTGACTAGCACGATGTATAGTTTCACTGCTGACAGCCTGAATGTAAGTTATGGTCAGATTTCAATCTAGTAATATGGCTATTGTTAAATAATACTATTGTATATCCACATCAACATCGTTTGGGTAATCTAATAAATACATGTATATGAAATGATAAGAATAACAATTTTAAGTAATAGTTATGCTGGAGTGTGGCCCCCTTTGAAATATGTGATGTGCCCGACATCACATATTTCAAAGGGGTCCACACTCCAGCATTAAATGTTCTATTTCAGTACCATGCTCAGAGATATGAAAAATGAAACTAATAATATGAAACTATAGTTTTTAGATATTCTTGTATGTGCATCTTAATACGCCTACTCGGCCTCGTTGAGTTAAAAAATTTATTCAATTTCAGTCAAAGCTAGAAATGAGGACAAGAAGGTCTATTAAGATGCACATAATAGAATATTTAAACCATGCAGTCTGTATAACTAATGCTTATAGCCTCCGCAAGTATCTCAGGAATGGGTCATCGTGCCTGGGTTGCGCAGGTTTTGCCACTCAAATGACAAAACAAGAATATCATACTGTTTCATGTTATAGAAACTTTAAGGCCGTTTTCCAATTCAATCGTATCGTATGTAGCATTTTCTTTTGTGTTGAAATTATTAGTTCCACAAACGGTGGTTCCACTCTAGTGCTCAACCAATAAAGAAATGCGCTTCGGTACTATATACGGTTGAAGTGGAGAACGGCATTTATAGACATCGTTATTAGTTTGATATCAGAACATTTTCGTAGCGGTTCCTGCGGGCAGCTAGCACGAACAATAGAAATACTGAAGGGAATACGGGTACACTCCAAGGGGTTTGAGGCCATTCTCCATTACTGCGGGTTCGCCCGCGCGGGACAAAGGACCTAGTATACAAATCACGCGCGTGTACGTCAGGAAAGTAGAATGTTCAATGTACACGCGTAAAATCTCATATCGTGTAGCAAGTCTGCCAACAAGCCGTCAACAAGTTGTTTTCGCACTGCTTGTCCCAAGTTGTCAACACGTGTGGAACAAGCTGTTAACAACTTATAACAACTTTGTTGATATTATCAGACTTGTTCCAAGGTTTGGAACAAGTCTGATACAGTCATGATATAACAATATTGTTACAACCTTGTGTCGTCAACATTGTAGCCCGCGTGCAGGCCCAAGGGAAGAATAGTGGGCCTGCAAGCAAGGCCCGGTATTTTGTACTTTCCGCGTTCGCCCACGAACGCAGCATTCTGATTGGCTGTTTGCTGTTGTATTCTATAATTAGATCAGTGATTCATCACAAATGCTCTCGATAAGCTTAAAATTCGAAAATTGATCACCTTTTTCGATTAAAAATGGAACAAGAACAGACTGTTTATTGTTTACTTGAAGGAAGAGATGTTTTTGCCGTTATGTCATTGGAGATTGCTTGTCGTGAAGTGTTGGGAATAGCAACATTACGACTGGAGTAAACTATAGTAACCTACACTTGAGTTTCATTAATTTCAAACAGATTTGATACGTTATATGTTCCTCAAGAAAATTACCTTTTGGTTGATGTTGACTCTGTTCTTGCACTGAAGAATACAGCGCTTTTCGCGGTGAAGATTTAGAGGCAGTTGCATGTAAGCCTATTCGAAACACTTTGCGATTTGCAAGGCTTCGCTGAGAGAGCGAAACAGAATACGGTAATTGCCGTTTGAAACGAAACGATCTGGACGCTCTGAACGCTCTCTTCTTTTGTACAGTTCTTTACCAAATGAAATAACTGAAATAAATTTCGTACTTTTCCGCCGCCAACAAGAATTGCAGACACGATCTGATAAGTGAGACGATTTATTTATAACAATGGCGGCAGCAAAGCACTCGTACGACTTCCCTCACGATTTGAAGTTTGAGACTGGTTTTCTGTTGAAATTCGTCCTAATTTGCCTGTTCCGATTTTAGTTGAAAATGAGCACTTGCAAGTTTGGCAATTACTGACTGTGTTCCTTGTTGTTTTTTTAGTTAAAATGCAGCCATTTACACATTGTTTCTGTTCTGAATAAGCAGAGAAAACCCCGCTACATTTTAATGCAAGTTTGTTGTTAATATTTGGGTTGCTGTCATTGGTTCTTTTTTGACAATTGACGCGCGAATGGGGCGTGTTATGAAAAAGGGGCGTTTTACAAAATACCGGGCCTTGCTTGCAGGCCCACTATTCTTCCCTTGGGCCTGCACGCGGGCTATCAACATTGTAACATTTTGTCATATCATGACTGTATCAGACTTGTTAGAACGACCTTGTAACTAGTCTGATAATGCCATCAAACTTGTTACAAGTTGTTAACAGCTTGTTCCAAACTTGTTACAACAAGTAGGAATAAGCAGTGCGAACACAACCTGTCGACAGCTTGTGAACAGATTTGTAACAACTTGTTTGGAGACCTGTAACAACTTGCGCGTTTTTACGTGTGTAGTTTAAACTCTCAAAGCAGACTGAAAATTGTCAAACTGTACAGCTACAACGCATGTACAAAAATGTTCCCTTGTCTCGTCCGCGCAGAGCGACGGCTGTGAAGTTATTCCATACAATATCTTTCACTCTCAATATTTCCAGGATTTAGAGCGTTTTAAGATATTGGCGAAAAATTATCTTCTTAGTGGACGACCTTTTGGTGAACTGTGCGACCACAATTCTAAGGTATAAGATAGCCTTACACATCTTCTACTATAATTAATATATTGCGTTCATAGATTTTTTTGTTATTTGGGCATCTCACGCATTGAACAAATGTTGAAGGATTATTTAGATGGAAATTTCAAATGTAAATGTTTTTTAGATGTAACCAGGAACAGCTGCGAGAAATCATGCAACTGAGCTACAGAGTCTGTCGTTTTGGGCGTGTCACTCCACTCGGCAAATGTTGAAGGATTTTCGCTACAGATAACATTTCACTATATACTGTTGCCAGGATCATCAATTGTGCTTTACTTGTGAAACATCGCAATATAAAATACCCTGTGTTACAACTCTATACATGTATGCGTCTTAGGATGTTGTTTTCCTGACACTCAGTTGCCGAGTTGGACGGAATATTTTTGCAGTCGAAATCTGTTTTCCACTTCGACAGTATCCTATACTGAAACATCGCGTTCTTTTTGTTTCGGGGCGCTATATAGGGGGGAACTACTGTATATATAATAGACAATGCCAAACTGTTGTTTGGCATTTGTAGTAAATGAGAAGGTAGAAAATTTATTTTCTTTTTTAGCAATGTAGTAAGCTTGGCCTTCGTCACGAGGCGCAGACGTGGAATATAATCAAGGTCATGTACTCGTGTAATTTTTCTGAGTTAATGCCATCAAGTCCTTCAAACCTTAGCAAAGCCGTGCAAAATAATTGTTCTCCCGCCACACCAGAAGCAGCCACCCCAAACAGTAAGTATGACTATCTATACATGTCAAATCCAAATCAATAGACAACTTGCATGTTACACTAATTTTTTATTTAGGCCAAAAAAAGTAAATTCCCGCGTAAAGAACTTATTAGAATCAGTAAAATTGCAAACTTTGGTTACGAAATGTTGTAAAATACTGAAAATATAGCCTTGCGAAGTTTGCATATTTTCAGTATGTTTGTATTATACGTGCGAAAATGCGTTTCAGCCGATAATGGTAACAATTTCCGCACGTAATACAAATATACTAAAAATATGCAAACTTCGCAAGGCTATATTTTCTGTATTTTGCATCATTTCGCAACCAAATTTTGCAATTTTACTAATTTCATTATGTTCTTTTTAACTGTTGTGTTTGATTCCCTTCTTTTTACTTAGATTAAAATTTAGTCTAACATGCAAGTTGTCCATTATTTTTACAGCATTTTATGTACTTGTTAAAATATGAGTAGCCGATCTTTATCTGATATACAAACTCGAGCCGAAGGCGAGAGTTTGTACAATATATCAGATAAAGATCGGATGCGAATGTTTTAACGTGCTTAAAAAGCACGGTTGCGGTTACGTAGACTTAGACATAGGCAATTATGTTAGTTTTGTTAGTCATGACTGTTCTCGACTAACCTTAAATCCTAGTCTATTACTTCAAGTGCCGTTATGTAGAACAACTACGTTTAAAAACTCTTACTTTAATCGAACAGTTCATTTATGGAATGTAGTGTGCAGAACTGCATCACCTAATAGCTTCGTGACATTATTTACTTTTAAGAACTTTCTTCGTTGGACTTATTCGTTTTTACGTAATTCAGTTTTTGACGTAGACATGCCATGTACCTGGTCTCTTGTTCGAGACTGTCCATGTCACAGAAACTAAAATAATGTATAGTTCTTTGATTGAAGTAAAGTTCGTTTCGTGTACATGCCTAAGTCACATGTTTTCAAAACCAAGTTAGTTTTATTTTCCGTACAAATTTTCCAAAATCTTCATGCATTTTACGTATTTGGAGATCCTGTGGGTATGCGCAAATCGAGCTTTACCTCAACTATAATTTATAGTGTAATGTAATTTTTTGTGTAAAGTTTGTAAGGGAGGTGCCTCGCATGGGCTTTTTCTGACCCGTTTGCACCTTTCCTTTTGGGAAACACCTATTTATCGTTATTGTTAGTATTCCCAATAAAGTTATAAAGGAAAAGCGACCCAGCTTATGAGTTCATTGGCGAAGTAATTTTAAAAATAAACATAGTCTAGGCCGAGAAAATCAAAGCAGAAGTTTATGTAAATCAAGACAAATCTTTATCCGATGTACAAACATTGATTAAACATTCATTCCTTTTGTATTTTCCTTACGAAGAAATATCATGGCTTAAGGCGATTTTCCAGTCCTCGCACGAAGCTCCTCGCAGCTCGCTGCGAGTGCTTGCATCTAACTAAAATTAACGGGTTAGAATTGTGATTGGATGAAAGTGCTTATGCATCACTCGCAGCGAGCTGCGAGGAGCTTCGTGCGAGGACTGGAAATCCGCCTTTAATTTCTGCCATTGTGGCTGGTAATTCAAACAAAGGTTTTCATGATCTTTCACACTGGCACTTTATATCCAATAATTTAACCGCAAAATGACAGGGAATCTAATAAATTCTTACTTTTCCATAAAATTATTCAATATATTTGCCATTCCCAACATACATGGAAGTCGACATTCGATGTCTAGTTCAGGTCATAATATTACACATATACATTTTCAGGTTAAAAGATTGAGGTTAAAATCCTCTATTTAGACTTGTCTGATAAGAGAAGTGTCTCTACGGACTAAATTTTATTTTTTAGGTCAGGCTGTGGAAACGCCATATAGTGCTGACGATAAGGAAGTTCAGAGTATACTGAGTAAGAAAGATGCCGCTGCAGATCAACAACCTGGTATTGTATAAAATATACTATAGGGTAGCCTATCGCAAGGGGGAAATGCTGCCATATGGCATATAAAAGTTTTTATTCCCCTAATATCAGACAATAAATGCAAACAAATATCAGATCAGGATCATAAAGTGGTTTAATTAACATTTGACTTATTATCATTGCTACAGGCACACTGTATGTTTGCTTTTTTAGTGTCACATTATTCAGATTGTAACATTACAATAATTATTGCAATTCATAGCAATCTTAAAATTTCTCAGTGACTTCAGACTGCGCATGTATACATTCACTTTATATGCGATGCGTTCTCCCAAAATTGAAACTTTATGCCAATAGAATAATAGAAATCGTGTTTCACTGCAAAACTGTCACAGGATGCCAAGCCGATCCACCAGACCGCCAGGTTTTTAAACGTATGTGTTCTTGCAAAGTGGGTCATTCCAGGAACGATCTATACACTCCTCCCACGAAAGAAATTTCTGCCATCTGGAAAGGGAGGGAGAAGAGTGTACGTGATAATCCGGTTTTTTGTATAAGGACTGCTAGACTGGCTCACGAAAATTTTAAATTTCAACGTATCAAGTTTGTTCTGTTAAATAGTTTATTTTTGTTATAAAGTTTCGATATAGGTAATGAGAACCATATTGGTGTCCTAGTAACAATTTTACTAACTATTTTTTTAAGTGGCCTAAAATTATGTTTTTGGAACACAGTACGATAATCATCATTTATTTTTGAAAACTTTCCATTTTTAAGCGTGTGTCCAATAATTGCGAGGCTTGACGTGTGTCATTTAAGTTGTGTATTATTCTCACTGAGGAATGTTGAGATTTCAAAATCCGTAACAACACTGTTAATTTCAAGGACGAGTTAATAACTTTTAGTCCAAAATAATTCCACCAGATTTAAATTAACTCCTTAAATGTCGCCTACACATGCAGGGTTTTGGGGATTTTGTAAAATTTTGGCGGATTAAATGTATATTTTACCTTTGCATTTGGAAATGGATTTTGTGAATTTTGGAGGACATTTTAAGATTTGTGTCATTTTCTGGGATTTTTATGCATGATTTTATCGGAATTAATAATTTGGGATTTGGGAGTTGAACATTTTAGAGATGTTCTACAAATTTCGCCAGGGTTTCAATATTTTTATATTAATTTTAAGAAAAAATATTTCGTGCATTATCATTTTTGTGACATATTTAGAAAGAGGTATTTAACATAATACTTGAACTATAATCGACTTATATATTTGTGTCTGATTTCAGGTCATGGACTTGTAAGAACGAAATCAGGCTTAAAATTATAGCGACTGAAATTTTGAATTTTCTGATTCATTGTTTAAACTCGTGCTCGTTTTCCACGCTGTTCGAATTTACAATTTTTCTATTTTTGGTAGATGATTCGTCGGCAAGCGGTGATGATATTACAGAGAGTGAGACATTCTTTGCTGACAAAGGTTTGTTTATTTCGTCATTAAGATCAATATCATACTCTTAATGTCTGTTCCAGAGGGAAATAGTTTTGTTTTCCCGTGAGTCTCAATAACTAACTATTTTATAGTTACAACAATTGCATTTCATGCATCACAAAAAATCTGTCGCCTGTTGTGTATTTTTCTTCTCTTTTACATTCTTTATTTTAACACAAACTTGGAAAATGGCAAATCATAGTTTATAAACTTGCGAGTTGTGCCGCCATTTTGTTTATTTATGTACGTAGCCTGTCGGGGCGAGAAACAATTTTTCACTTGTTGCCCGGCGGGATACATTGCATTATCTAAACCCACGTGACCACAAATCAGCCAATCACGTTTCGTGTTCACACTAGCTATGTAACAATTTGAATTATATCATATCTTCGAATCTTGAAGTGACGTAGGGCGCTTTCCATTAACACGGCCAGACCGGTCAGAACGGTCAAATTGTTGAATGGAACACAAAACATTTGAGCTTCCGACCTATCTGACCAGAAAATTTAGATAACATCAGAATGAGGTCCATTTTCGCTTGATATTTGAGAAACATGGACCAGATCTTTCCATTGATACAGAGAAAAGAATTCGGATCTGACCGGTCAGGCCATTAAATGGAAAGCGCCCGTAGATTGAGATATTCTTGAAGAGACTTCAAGTTTGTGAATTTTTCAAGTTTCACGTCGACTAAATCACATCGCTCAACAGGTGACACTGCGCCTTTAATAGAGCGTTTGCACTCATTCCCCCGTTTGCACTCATTCCCCTGGTGTTCCAGACAAAAGAGTCTAATTGAATTATTTTGAATTGGAACACCGACATGGCGGCTGTGACGTCATGTGCAAACGGTTTACCTCAACTTTTAAATACAAGTTTCATTGAATATCAAATGTTGATTATTTCTGTTTGAGGAAACTTTTATTAATACACCCTTTCGATAGTTACGTCACAACTACACTGTTTTCAACTTAGGACCAGCTTTAAATGGAAAGGATTTCAAGTTTTTTTCTCATGGGCTATGCAAAGAGAAGCAGAACATCCTTCTTCAACACAGGCGCGAAAAAAATTTTGGATTCTGATCAACGAATATGGAAATAAGCATTAACACGAAAACGAGACCCAGGTCATGACCTGGAGCCTCGTTTTCGGGTTAAAGCTTGTTTCCACATTTATTTGTCAAAATAAAGAAGGATGTTCTGCTTCTCTGTGCATAGCCCGTGGAAAAAAACCCCCTTGAAATCCTTTCCATTTAAGGTGATCCTAAGTTGAAAACAGTGTAGTTGTGACGTAATTATCGAAAGGGTGTATTGTTATCATGGCAGAGCTGATTGCTGAATTATTAATATCCTTTCAGATTTTGTATTCAGTGAAGAGCAGGAGTTCCAATTTAATTCACAGGATATTAGTGCAGAAATGCAACTCGAAGATTACACGTTGGCTAATGTAAGTTTTGCCACAAGTGGCCATTAACACAGCTGCCAAATATATAACTTGTTTTCGGTGATGATTATGTAATGCCGAGGAATAGTACATTGACCGACTCGAAAACTAGCTACGACAATTTTGCATTATTCTATATTTTATTCATTACCAGGCTAATGACCAATTTTTCAGCAGAGACTGTTATTTAAGGCAAATTGTAAGAGTTGAAAATTGAAAGCAAATCCATGGAAGGGAAATTATAGCTCTTTATAATGTGCAAAAAGCACTGACCAAAACGAGGCCATGCAGTAATGCTGGATTGCTATAAATCTAGATGAAATTTCGGTATTTTTAAAATTCAATCTCTGAAAGAGAATACATGGTATTAACTATACTTCGTAAAACTGTTAGTCTGAATTATTCTGTAAGGCAGTAGTGGTTACCTTGGTTGAAATTAATTTCGGAAGAAAAAAGAATGACAACTATTTTTCGAATCGGTCTATAGCATGTCTGGAATTTCCCATCAATATAGACTTTTTGCCCATTATTATTTAATATAATTGCATATGTTTAGGAGGCATTTGAGCCTAGACAAGATATTGAAGATAGGTAAGTTTGTTTGAATAACCTTATTATTAAGAAGTACAGTTATTACTTGCACTAGATCTCATTCTGTACGGTACCATATTTTTAGCTTTGTCCTTCAATATCTTTAATTTGTAATATTCCTTTTGCATGAAGCTTGGGTGAAAAAGTAGTACCTACGTCTGGTGAACTAAGTCCTGGAAGTCCGCACTCGCTTTAAAAATGTGTTCCAATTTGAATTGGCTGTCTCATGGGGTATGACCAATATAATTTAGTCAAAATAACCCAATTTTCTGCTGTTTTAACCAATAAAATATTCTTGAAAGTGCATCTGAGACAACCATTTCAAATTGTAGCTATCCCTGATGAGAGGTTACGCTTAGTGGCGTTCGACTCTGGTCGAATACTTTATATAGTGACTTATGTTTTATTTAGTTTTTAATTAAACAGTATATTTTAATAGACCGCCATCGTTACAGCCAGACCAAGAGAGACCCGATACCCCAATAAGGTGAGTATGTAGTGTATCATACATTTGTTTATCATTTGAAATTCATGCATTCTGATTTGAAACACCGCGTGTGAATGACAGAGCTTCCCAAACGAAGCAGTATGTGAATATAGTGTAAATATTGGTATTTATGGATGTGTATTACCAGTAGCTGTAGACAACAATACGATGTGTTTTGTTTGCTCATTTGTAATGAGCAGTCGTGTGCCAGTTGCAGTTGATTTCACGTAACTTTCCCTGAATGTTGCAAACCGACATTTGTTGCGAAATCCAAACGTTCATAATGATATTCACAAACCAGTTTGTAAACAAAGCATTTGATTGGCTTCTTTTTGTTCAGGGACCAATCAGAGGTTTTTGTTACATACCGGCTTGTAAATGTCAGTATGAACTTTTGAATTTCGTAAAGAAGTCCGGAACGAAGTTCTCAGCATTAGGAATAAAGTTATGTGAAGTCAACTATAAAACACGAGCATTAATCAGAGAAGAACACCACATGTGGAATATTTCGTTTTTTGTAAAAACATAAATGTACTTCGTATATAAGGGGAGTGGTCCTAACACACCATAATTTCTTTTTGTAGTCCCATAGACTCTGACGTCACTAGTGCATATAACCAACAGATTTCATTTGTCGATTCAACGATAACAAACAACGAGGAGACGAAAGCAGTGGTAAATAATACTATAAAATTTGTTTTATATATAGTTGGTTAGACTAGCTCGTTTTATTGCATAGATAGTGTATCCAAAAGCTACAGTTTAAATTTCCCATCTACCTACTGTATATACGCCTAATAGTATATCTTACTGTAATTTTTTTTATAAAAGCAGTGTGGAATCACCTGAAGCAATTTAAAGGGTTTTGTAGATGGAAATTTCGAATATGAATTTTATACATTTATTAGACCTGGCCAGAAGCAGTTGCGAAGAATGCAACTATATAGGTCCTCTGGAAGGAATCGAACCTGCGGACCTGCGATTCTAGTGCAGCACTCTAACCAACTGAGCTACAGAGGCCAGTTGTCGAGCTCTAACCACAGGTTCATGTATAAATACTAAGATGATGCCAATGAACGGTGTTTATGGGTAAATATCAGGATTTTGGGTATCTACACTAGATAGAACTAATTGAAGAAGGATTTTGCGGATGGAAATTTCGAGTGGCAATTTTATACTTGAATTAAACCCTTCCACAATTAGTTCTGTCAAGTGTGGATGCCCCAAATCCTGATATTTAAAACAATTACATGCATGCTATTAAAAGTTTCATTTCTATTCTCAGCTCTTTCCAAAATGGGATTGTTCAGACGTAGTGAAAGATTGCTTGAAGTATTATGCCAACAAGGTATGCGTGCTGCATGTGGAGGGTGTGACAAAATGCCGCTGAATAATAACTGTGATTGTTTATAAAAAGAATTCATGGTTTCTGTCTTTCCAACTGTGAAATCGTTGTATGGACTACTCGGGTTTAGAGGTTGGGGTTGGGGTGGGGGTCAGGGATCAGCCTTGATGCATTATAATAGGGGTCACACGAAGTATATACCACATTTTTTCACCAGAGACTGCTGTTTAGGGTGGCTCGATACAGTTTTTTAAACAATTATTACTCGTTGAAAAACAAAAAGTATGTTACTGATGTAAAACAACACCTAGAGGATTGCCATAGCTATGGCAACAATGACGTTTCAAGTTCGCGAACATTTTGGCTTTAAAGTAATTTAACTCGAAAACGACATCAGTGATCCCCAAATTTTATTCCATAAAATGATTTCTTTTAGTACACTCTATTATTTTGACAATTTTATAAAAATTCTTTTGAGTAAAAAAAATGTATTATGAATAATAATATTTTGAAAATTCGAAAAATTTTGGCTCAACAGAATTTCTTTAAAATTATAAACATAATTATTCTAAAAGAAATCATTTCATGAAATTAAATTTGGGGGTCACCGATGTTGTTTACGAGTTAAATAACTCTAAACCAAAACATCCGCCATTTTGAAACGTCATTGTTGCCATACCAACATCAGTTGCGTAACTTTTGTGGTAATATTCAAACCCTACAGGTGTTGTTTTACATCAGTAAGATACTCTTTGTTTTTCAACAAATAATAATTCTACAAAAATACGGATCTAAATCGTGAATTTTCCATTATTTAAAAACTGTATCGAGCTACCTTTAGGCAAAAGTGTAAATGTTTAAGATTGAAACAATCCATGCATGCAAGCGAAACTACAGCCATTACTGCAGGAGTATTTATCTGAGGAGACATACAATTGAATTTATTGTCTTTCATTTATAATTCATCATTAACTTTATTTGCCGGTGAATTAAATAAACAGTTTGACGTGACTGTATAATTATATAAAATTTAATTACAATTGTCAAATGTCTTTTTTAGGGTGATATTCAGATGTGTGTGTCAGTTCTGCTTGTACTTGGTGATAAAATAAGAGCGGAGATAGATGAATTGGTACAAGAACAGTGGTTGTTGTCTTATATAGGTAAGGTATGATCATTATACGTGACCACTGCATGATTCAAAACGTTTCCATTCATTAGTATATACATCATGCTAGATTCATTTTAACTTATAGTTTATAATGCACAACTCTTCCTATTCTAAACTGGTCTCCATATTAGTATCTTAATGGGTTTTTGTAGTTAGAAATTTCTTGCGAAAGTTTATATACAATTTTAGAATCGACATATTAGTACAATATCAAACATGATATCCCAAAAAAATAGTGTTCCATTCCAATAACTGTGATCAAAATAACTATTCTAGATGAATCTAAGAGATGAGTTTTGACATTAAGATTATTAAAGTAGATTATTGTAGTAGAACTAACGTTCACCTGTCTCACCCAATGAACTATTGAAATCGTTCATCGTTTGTGCTACATGTAAGTATCAATAGGTTGATGACTCCTTACTTTACACTGCCGTGCATACAGCCAAAAATTATGGACAATGCCTATGGTTGCATGCCGTGAGAAAGGCTAATTAATATATTCAATAAAAGTAATTCAGAGAATTTGTAATATCTTAGACTACGTTTACACTTGAGCAAAAGTTTCCGGATTTGTAAAAGTATCCGGATTCCTTGTTTTTCAAGTACCGTATACGGATGTGTGAGACGTTTACACTGCACAGCCGGCGCCCACATGCAGCGATGGTCAATATAAAGTATTACTAATTAATTTTAACCCTCTTAGTGATATATTATGCGATGTTTTGACCCTGTTTGGCGGTTGAATTTAATAGCAGTAAATTTGAAAAACATACACCGGAACAAATTGATTCACTCAGATCCTTCACGGAAAGCCGTATACACGAGAGTTTTCTCCGGATTCAAATGTTTCCGGATACGAAGTTCCCACAAACTTTTCCGGATTCAAAGTTTCCGGACACGGCACGAAACCGAGAAGATTTACTACCTGACTCCTCGCTGCGTGTGTGTGTAAACGGCAACATGAATCCGGTACTAAAACGTTCTGGTTTCGTGATGATTCCGAAAACTTTCGCTCTAATGTAAACGCGGTATAAACAATGTTTCTTTGCTGTTCTGCAATTTCATCTTGTAGTCTTTCAGACAAAATGTTAGCACAAACTATGCAAGTTAATGTCCCCTCTTGAATACGAAATTAATTTTAATTTCCAAACATGCAACAAACAGCGTTATTTCCAGGCTTTTCAGAATGTTAACTTAATGTTTAGATTGATCACGATTAGATTAGATTAACCAAAGATTGGGTTTTATATGAGGAAAGATGAACCTTCTCATTTCAGATTTACTTAGCCGCTTGCAAATGTGGACCATTTCAGCTGAAATTATAAATATTTCAAACCTGCCTGCTTTAACGGAACTCAATCAGGCAAGTAGTATATATTGCGTGCATGCACAGGTTTTTGTTATGGGTTTTGTTGGATATTCATTTGCTTCTATAGCTACAGTTTAAATCACTCCTACATTATAGGACTGATGCTTGTTTTCATGTAATCCTACAGAACGCATAATAGGAACACTGATGCACATAGTTGCAATTTCAAATTTTCTCACCTAATTGCAGCATGCAAGTTTTGAAGCTACTTTTGATCAGTTGTACAAAATAAAACATATATGGTTCCATGGTACCACTGCTGACATGTGCTGCACGTGATCCAACTTTTAACCAAGCTTATTTTGGTCCTACAACTTCACTATAGATTCAGTTTATAAAATAGCTTTTTATTGCGCGTCCTGCTTTGTTCAATTGTTGAGCGTATATCATAACTCGGTCCAGCTTTGGACTGTATTAGATCAATACAAATTATCAATCTAGCGAATAAAAATAGCGCCTGTTCCATTTTTGTTATTTACTACAGTTGTTCCCAAATGAATATACAATTTCCCACCATTTATTTCAACATTATTTTTAGGTCTATGCAAAAAGATAATTGGTTGACATTAGATAGTCTAAATGATTTAAAGTGTACATACAGCAATGCAGTATATTTTCTTACAGAAAATCTTCACATTCATCGTCTTCTTTGGCTGTTAAAGTTACTGGAAATGACGATGCAAATCAGTTTTCTTTTTTTTCCACAAGAATACTTTTACTGTTACTCGGTGTTCCGGTAACTTTAACAGCCAAACAGAGGATGAAGATGAAGTTTTTGTCTAATAAAATATATTGCATTTCATCTTAGAATGATTATAACAAATAATCATCGCACGAAAAGAAAGTTCCTCCCTAAATATATCAGCATAAGTTCGAAACAAATGAGTCCCTTATGATCATACCTAGCACTTATTAGACCTACTGTATCATGGTAGTTAGCTTAATGCTATGTAAAGAATGGGGTCACTCATGGCTTGAAAGAACGATTTAACCTCCATTCAACACAAAAATAACCAATTATAAAATTAAATTAACCGGATTGACTTTGTTAAAATTGCATTCAGTGAATGTTAAGTTATTCATTCAAGCATGAGTGATGATCCCATTCTTCACATAGCATTAAGCAAACTACCATAGTGCTAGGGTTGATTATCAAGCCCTCATTTGTTTAGAACTTATACTGATATACAGGGTGAGTAAAAACTGACACCTTTGTTATTCAAATTAGCCGCGAAGGTATCAGTTTTTTTTTACTCACCCTGTATGTAGCGGCGGGGGGGACTAACTTTTTTTGTGCGGTGGTTATGCCCAACTCCTGATCGCTGTACGTGTACTTTAAAAATATAAACACCATTAAATTTGTCACACAGGTGTGTTTTTTCTTGCAATATTGTAGATGTCAACCACATTTCACACGATATGTAGTAATGCAGGATGTAGGAAACCACTAGCGCTTGATAAATGTGGTTGGAGTTGTGCAAAGTGCAAGAGTCTTACTCCGGCCTGTTCTATATGGTATGTATACTGGAAAATGTTAGTGCCAGTGAAGGGTTCCCAAAAGAAGCCGGCACTCGGCGAATTTCGCCGCCTATAACGTAGACAACTGCCAGTTGTTTCCCGAAATTATTTCCTTACCACAGAAATGCCAAGGGAAAGACATGCTTTTAAAACATAATGTGACGAAATATCCAAAACGAAATATCCAAAACAACTATCCAAAATGGCTGGAAATGCCATATGATTAAAATCTTCACCGAGAGCCGCTCTCGTCACTTTGGGTACCATAGAGCCACCTACCTCTTTCACAAAGGCTCCTATAGAAGCTTCGAAACAACGAATACTTTTTGGTACTTTATTGCATTGCTCCTTTGATGGAGAAGGTTTGCCATTACCTGTTTTCTTTTTACTATCCTCCTGTTTAACTAACTTTTAGTTGGCTACTTTATTGAGTGCCTACTTGTTACCAAATTGGATCACTTTTGCTATACTACGGGCGCTTTCCATTTAATGGCCTGACCGGTCAGACCCAAATTCTTTTCTCTGTGTCAATGGAAAGATCTGGTCTATGTTTTTCAATCTAGCGAAAATGGACCTCATTCTATTGTTGTCTAAAATTTTCGGTCAGATAGGTCCTAAGCCCAAATGTTTTGTGTTTCATTCCACAATTTGACCGTTCTGACCGGTGTGGCTGTGTTAATGGAAAGCGCCCTACATGTGGCACCGTCGGTTGTTAACCGCAGCTAAAACGAGCAATTGAATGAACATACATTTTCGTGCTTAGTAAGAGATGAACATGTTAGCAAAATCTTTCTACGTTATTGTCCTCGTAACTGCCCTCGTGTTTCTATTCTATATTAATAGTAATACGACGGTGCGCGGTCTATTAGCTTGGTGCCAAGGATGTGGTCATGGTGGTCATCTACGACATATTAAAGACTGGTTCAAGAAATATCGCAATTGCCCTACAGGATGTGGTCATAAGTGTGAATATAGATGATATAAGTGATTTTGATGTGAAACCATTCTTGCGCCCAAGCACCGATCCTCGAGTACAGCAGGAGAATTTAGCATATAAATCAGCACATTTGTTCCCTGGCCAGTACGTAACTTGACCGCTGTACGAGGAGCTGACCACATTGAGATGAATATGATTGGAACGCTACCTTCAGATAAACTGCCTATTTTTTATTGAAGCCAAATCTGACGGTTAAGACACGCGTATTTGTGTCTCGTGATTCTCTCCCTGTCACAGGAATTTCGCCCCCCCCCCCAGAATTGCCCCCCTCTCAAAAGGGGGCCGAATTTTGAATCATAGGAATAGAACAACACGCTGAGGCGAAGGCAACCAAGTTCAAATTTTGGCAAATGTGTTACTGACTACTGTAAATAATAACAATGAAACTAAACGTATTTCTTTTATAAACACGATAGTAAATTTATAGTTTAGCCTTAGCTGATGTGGTTGTATAGTATAGCTACTAAATACCGTAAACACGATCTATATATAAGAATTACCTAACCAATTCAATTATTTTCAATCAATGTCAATGAATAATTTTGTGAATACTGCATCGGTAGAGACTAGTAGATTTTTAGTGCTCTTTATAATGAAATTAAACGGTTTGATTATAAAAAAAAACATACAGGCCTAGTTTATCCATGTGTCAGTTAAAAAACAGTTTTGACAATACCAATAATTACAATAACCATGAGTACTTTTTAACATTGTCAATGAGTTCAGGATTAACACTGAAAATGCAAAATATGCATGGAGTGCTGTGAAGCGTCATAAGTCCTATTGATCTACTGTAAGCCCTTTCGATACATGTGATTGTAAATTTGTATTCTTAACAATTTTGAATTGATACTGATTTCAAATGACTAAAGCCATGTAATAATTATCCCATGCAACTGTTGTCTGTTATGAAGGAAGAAATTTTTAACGGAGGACGAAAATCCTAAAGGAAAGGTGAAGTTTCTAAAGGGGGGCGAAGTTCCTAGGAATTTTGCCCCCGGGAGGGCGATATTACACGAAATTCGCCCCCTGGGGGACGAAATTGAACGGGGAGGGCGAAATTACTGGGACACCGGCACACTGCGAAATTATTGGGACACCGGCACACTATTTCAATAAAAAATTATTAGAAAAAAACTCAAAGTAAACTTTACTAGGACGTTTTACCTGGTAAATGCGTTAGTGGCTAATTTTAATGTTTTGAAGTAAATTTTAAGCCGGTTTTCAACAATACATATTCGTCGTTGACGGATTGACCGCGCTCCTTACATGCATGAAAAGACTGGGACTGGTCTTCAAGTTTGGCTTCAAATTTACGGTTGGAGGTAGCGAACCAGTTATATTCATTTCAATCGCTGATCATAAACTGATAATAGAGACCTTACAATGTTAGGGGGGCAAAGCGACGACGACGGCCAAAACAAACTCCTTCAAATATTAAAAATAGGTACGCAGTGCGTACACGTTGCATGCCATCAAAACCATGAAACCTCATGACTCAGAATACTATACAGAAATCCATCTCCATTGTTTTCTGCGTAAGTGCTATTCGTCATGATTCGTCACTCGGCAAGTACCGTAAACAGAGGCAGTCACCCCCCTGGCACAGAACAAAGACGCACAGAAGGTCGATTCGAGCAACCGCTGCCAGGTCCCGCCAGTGCGCGCCCAAGAAGCATTCCCCCCTGGACGTCCGTCATTTTGAATATTATCAGGGGGTGAATGCCTCCCAAAAGCGCACCAGCCAGGACCAGAGCCAGGACCATGGCATCAGCATTTTGATGACGAATTACGGTCACGCCAAAATCATTGGAAAATCATAGGAAAAACCAAGAAATTGGGCTTCTGTATGACCCATTCTGTGCCGTGGTTATGATGCGCTACCGCTTATAACTTTTGTACAACTGACCTGAAACTTAAAATATTGATTCAATAAGTTTAATATCAATATATTTATTGAAAAATAGCTATTATGTCAAAATAAGAAAACTTAAGATTATCACGCGAATAGGCAATGTTTTTATGAGCGACTGTTCATCGTTAGTTGCAAGCGACGGTAATATAAACAAGACCTTGAAGGTCCAGACACACCGGACGCGATTCGACAACGCGACGCGATTTTTTAGTTTTTGGAAGTTAATAAAACAGCCAATGAAAGCAAATTTTAAAAGATATATAGAACAAATAACTCAAAATGTTATAGCGCTTCTAAAATTTTGGAAAATTTAAACTAGGATGTAAGTTATCGGTCAGTGAAAATCGAAAAATCTCGTCGCGTTGTCGAATCGCGTCCGGTGTGTCTGGACCTTAAGTCGTCTGAGGCGATCGATTATGTAAATTTTCGGCGAACAATTACAGTTTAAAACTTTCCTTGCGTTTGCTCGGCGAAAACGTTGAGTGTTCACATCACATGATCAGTTGTTCACATGATTCGAAATTTATATACTATTAATTATGCTTATTGTGCTCGTAAACACTCGTCGGGAACACTCTGTATTTGTCGTATTTTGCGAATCTATCACGTGATTTACCACCGCTGGTACAACGCACTCGACACGAAATTTAGAGCAATATGAAAGTTGCATGCCCATATATGGGCATGCAACAAAAATGGTAGTAAAGATAATCCGTGGTATGTTATCAATCGTATGAATTTAATACAGTCTTAGAAGTTGAAAACATGGGTTTTATGGTTGGGAAATGGGATGCAGCCGTTGGCTTGGGATGCAGCCGTTGTATCAAGACGTGAAAATCTGTGATTTGGCGTTGTAAACAAAGCGACGACAATGTCTAAATTATTCATATATTGTAATTATTCAATTCTTTTCAATGATTTATTGTATTGGTAGCCGCTGCCGTCCTAAATCGTAAGGTCTCTAATGCCGTTCAAGCGAATAACAATCCTATAGTTCTTCTAAGAACTGTAGTCTGGGAGAAACGTTGAATGAAATTGAAAATTATCCAGCTAAGTGTTTTTAGTATAATTACATAGGTGATTATTGAAAATTCTCCACGCCGATTGGTTGCCATTGAGGTGATTATAACGCGATAATCACCTAAGCGATTTTCAAAATGGCGGCCGAAGCAGTTTTGTCAATTAAATGACGAAGAAATGTGTATTTTAATATTTTTTTCAAATAATCACCTATGAAATTATACTAAAACAATTATTCATCTCAGGCTCGGTGATTATCGTGAATAAGAAGCTCGACTTCGTCTCTGTTTTTATTCACCGATAATCACCTCGCCTTCGGTGAATAATTGTTAAATGAATAGGGCTCACCGAAAAAAGCAATATTACCAAAAGCTTAAAAATCAGCGTCCACACCGCAGGTTCGTAAAACCACTCGTTCTCCTTACTAATCAACGACTTGCGCTTTAGACTAAATTTTAATCTAAGTAAGAACAACGAAATCTATCACCACAGCTGGAAAGAGCGTCTTGGAATTAGTAATATTACAAAGTTTGGTTGCGAAATGTTGTAAAATACGGAAAATATAGCCCTTCAAATTTGGCAATTTGTATACTTTTGTATTACGTGCGTGAATTGGTAACAAAATTAGTTACCAATTTCTGCACGTAATAGAAATGTACACAAATTTGCCAACTTCGCAGGGCTATATTTTCCGTATTTTACAACATTTCGCAACCAAACTTTGCAGTTTTTCTAATTTTGATAACTTCTTTCAGAAAATATCCTTTGTTATTCCCAGATTAAAAATTTTTCTAAAGCGTAAGTCGTCCATTCTCCAAAGGAAAAATACATTAACCAAACCGAGGGAGACAGAATACACAAGGGAGACAATTTCCAGATACAAACTCCCTTTCATACTGACATTTTTAACTGTATAAAGTATACGCAACTGATTTGCAAGAGAGCAAATTCCTTTGACTTAATTTGTTTTTAATAACAGTAGGTTAATGCAGTAATAAAACGGATTGAATAAATTAAAATGCCCCTGTTGTAAAAATAATTGGTTTGAATTAGAAGCATCCCAACTTAAGAAACCAATGTTACGGTAAACTAAAAAAAGCGTTGTCCACACCTCTTTCGTAAAACGTCTCATTCTATGAACGTAATCGTATAGGGGGGGGGCAGAATACACGAAAGGGGACACAATCCGCTACTGGATTCTGTCCGGGAGAGACACTCTTTGGGAGGACAGTGCCCGCAGTAACATCGGAACCCAGGTCCCTGTCTTCCTTCATAAGGATCTTTTTTCATATGAAGTTCATTTACTGACGAACATTGACCAAATATTAAACAGATATTACTGACATCATATTAAATTATTAATTACATAGACATGCTACCATTGACATATATTCCAACTTTTTAAGGTTGACAATTGACAAAAATAACATGTAATAATAAACCGTTAAATAAACTCCGTTTCGGTTCCGGCAGGGAGTTCCGCGGTTTGACTTCCACTCTGTAAACAAAGGGAAAAACTTCATGATGCACTATACAGCTTATGCGTAGAATGTTTTTTTTTTTCAAATTTATTTTTATACGTCTAATATTGCCCTGTGTTTAATTAAAGTATTATACATAATAAGTACAATAGGCAATTCCAGCTTTTAGTTTATGCGTGCAGGGGACGGTGGGAAGTAAGTTATCACATTGCTGATTATGCTGAAAAAATAAAAATGGTGGCCGTGTAAACACGGAGTGATAGCTTATACTTGTAAATATTGAAATATTTCGGTTGCTTCGGTAGTTTTTATTTAAATTTTTCAGCATAATCAGCAATATGATACCTTACTTCCCATCATCCCCTGCAGGCATAAACTAAAAGCTGGAATTGCCTATTGACAAAGTCGTTATATTGTTCAATACTATACCTATAAACCTTCAAAGTCCTTTCTGTTTTGAGAAGCAAGGGAACGTTCCTGCTTCTGATTATTTGACTATGTAGTAAAGCAAAGTTACAGTAAAGATTTGAAATGACACAACAACATTCACCAGTACAGGCGTGCTTATATTGATTAAGACAATACTACGCCGTTACAGTTTCAAATTAATTTAAGCATCAAAATCTAGTTTCACTTTCATTCCCGAGTTTATCGTTGTCGTTGGTGGATTCCTTCATAGTTGTATATTTCACACTGCTATCCATTGGCATTGCTTCGCACATGATCCCTTCACAATTGTTATCAGGTGTTATAAACAAAATGCCGGATTTGATTTTGCATTTATTTTTCAGTGCTGGACAAACCAAACAAGCAATGATAATGAGCAGCACTACTAGCAGGATTGCTAATACTATGATACCAACAAGATATTTTTTGTAATTTTCGCAGCTGTCTTCTGCATCTGAAAATAGAAGTTATTTGAAGTGCATGAATAAATTTAACTTACGTATTCAGCATACGGATCGATCCGAAATCGATTCAGAGCCGTATTGGGCCAGGGGTGGACAACCATAAACGAGCCGAGACACATACGATATCGATTTAAACTACACCCACCTCAAAAGGTTGTCTCGGATCGGTTCACGTTCCACAAACGAGCTAATTACTTGCTTATTATCATGGTATCCCCTCCCTCCCCCGCTTAACAGCGGTAGTTAATCTCGTGTGGACACTCCAAAAGAAGTCCAATTAGATACCGGCTTTTTAGATTGATCTCTAAGACTAAACGACTACCCTGCTGGCAGTGGTTTCAGGTTTCTGAGCTGAGGAAAAACCACTGCGAGCAAACGAACGATCGTTTCATGTAGCCGCCGTCCAGATTCACGGACGAATACATTAAATTCTCAACCGGTAAAACAAGTCTGACAAGTTTTTGTGTTGTGCGCATGGGTAAATGCTTGCCACTGCTGGTAAAATGCGAGTCGGTTGTACACTTGAAAAACGACATCACGCTCTAAATATAGTAACACGCGCTAAAAATATACTACAAAATATTTTAACGGCTTTACAAAATATTGAATAAAATGTGAGAAATTATATACATTAAGATGACTTGAAAACCGCCTAGCGTTCAACAGAATAACTATACACTGCAACAAAAATCAACCTTTTACAGAAATCAGTAGCGCCGTCGCGACGATCGGTTGAAATTTGTAGCGGTTGAGGTCGCGACGATCAAAAATTGCAATAATTGTCAAAATCAACAGTAATTGGAAACGTTTAATATTTATATATTAAAGGTGATCTACAGTCCGATCTGCGCATGTGCACAAATGAGCCCACTTTTTATGATACAAACAGTTTTAACTATGTTTTGAGTTCTTGAAAAGCCTGATTGTTGTTTCTTGATCATTTATTATACTCTAGAAGCTTGAAAATATAAATAGTTGTCGAATAAA
>CACRXK020006928.1:0-24032 GCA_902702795.2 Paramuricea clavata | reverse complement strand
CAATTGAATTTTTAAAGCTTTTATCTATCGACATGATAATCAAACTGTGAAAATGCCGGCTTTTGTTGACGCTTGCGAATGCAGAATAACTTCCCGTAAACAGAGCATTTCTACACAAAACTCTCGCTTAGTCTTCTAATGCACTTGTATGTTCGGTTCTACCAGTTAAACAAGGAAAATATCCAAGAAACTTGGTAAATTATCGTTGTTATAAAAACATTTCAGTGCTGAGGCAGTACAAGGACTTAAGGCCAAGGGCAAGGTCAAGTTGTCGATTTCATTACATTTTCAGTAGTTCGAATGTTTTCGAAATCTTATCTCATACAAGAGCAGTAAACGCACGCATTTCAAAGCGAAATTAGACGCAAAGGGGCAATTTTTCAGCAAAAGTCATTGTTAAATTATGTTTCCTATGTGCCTTGGGAGCGAAAAAATATGATTTTAAATTTGGAGATTTCGGTAAATTGTTTTGCAATTTGGCCTGGTATTGCACCCTACCTATGTACTAACTGTGCTGTAAAAGTAATCAAATATACTATTTTTAATTTCCTTTCATTGAAAAGATCTACTATTGTGGACTAAACTAAATTTTAATCAGCATACAAGGCTGCAAACAACAGCCAAGAATTAGCTGGGTAGTTTGCAAACTTTAAAAATAATTGGACCTCAAACTTTGATCTCCAGAAGTAAACAAATAGACAATACTGCGAACATAATCCAAGTTTTGATCACGAGGGGCAATTTTTAGATGTAAAAAAACTTGTTTAAATTACATATCAAACTAAGGCAAAACAAAATTTGGTATTAAATTTTTGGTGAAATTGTCAAAGTTTTTTGCTATCCGCCCACACTTCTACACCCCCTCTCCCAGGATATTCTACCTCAAAAAACAGTTTTCTGCAGAAACTATGCTTTTTTATCGGAAAAATGTTTACTTTTCTCAAAAAATACATTATAAACACGGAAACCTTAAATATTTAAATAATTTTCATACCTTTTTGGGATTGAAAAAAGCAAAATTTGATTCATTATCCCACTTTTAAAATATATGTGATAAAGTTGCTTCAAAATCACCATCACGCAGTAGCATGTTTATTTACCCTCATCCTTTTGACTGAATAAAGTTTATCGTTTTGAAAAACTATTTGTTTTATAGCTCTTGGTTAGCGGTTTACGTTTATGTCGATTTTGGCACCCATGAGACCAACAAATTGTGGTAATCCGCGAATGAAAATGGACATTCGAAGAGCACAAAAGCCAACTCCTAGCTATGTAACTTTATCGCCTGAAGTTTGAATCAATCCAAAATTAAAATGCTGATAATGTAGATGCTTTCCATACTTGAGATGTTAGTGAAGTTTTTCCTACAATTTAATTTCCTTGATCGCCGTCTTAAAAATGCAAAATCATCAGTTGAAATTTCACTCGTGTTGTTTTTTCAAATTTTCGAATTTTTGTAAAATATCGCGTGCGCCAGCAATTTCTCTGCACCTGCACAGCGACAACAAATTTCCCAGCATTGAACTAAAAAGAACTGGAACGCTACGTTCAAACGGAAGTTTGAAGCTAAATTCTACAAGGTCGTACACAGGCTTTAAAACGCCCGTTTTAAACTGAAAAGGCCCGTTTCCCTTTCTATTCGCGTCTTGCCATGAAAACGTTCAAAACGGCATGCTTCGAACGCCCCTACATTGTCTCGCGAGTAAATCGCGCAGTAGAAACACGCGTGGAAGTGCGTGTCTGGGAGTCAAAACTGGCTTCATTTAGCTTCATGGGAGTCAAATTTTGGCTTCAAAATTTGCACGCGCAGTTTACTGAACGTAGCGTTCCAGTTATTTTTAGTTCAATGTTTCCCAGCTGCTTTTGGGACAAACATAAAGCGATGATAAACAATACGAACATTTTACCGAGATTTCCGGGCCCCTCTGAGCACTCCGGGTCCCGGGTATTCCCCCCCCCTGCCGCCCTCTCGCCGGCCTTGATAATAAGCACTTTTAAGATGTACAACTAACATTGTACTAGGATCATTTGCCCAATCAAAAGCCCTAAAAAGAAGTTACCCATCACTCTTTGCGCGCTTAGAGCTAGTTTAAGGTTTGAAAAGTTTTCGAAGGACAATCTTTTTTGAATTAGCTGTATACACTCAGAGTATAATTAGAATGTATTTTCAAATCCCAGGAACAAAATATTAAGTAGCACAGACATTGAAATGCTAGTAAGCAGCAGAATTATGCAAATTATAGTGTTTGGGCAGGTTTTTTGATACACCGGCCCTGTATTAGAGAGTTTGAGCAAGTGAACGAAGTCGGACGACGACGACGTGGTTGACAATTTTTGCCTGTCTTAAACATTATCTCGCGCAGGGGTGAAGACAGATTAGAGATTCATGTCTAGGCAGTCTAGCTGTTTATGAATGCTGACCCAAATCCTTACCCTGATCAGGACAAAACAGCGAAGGCATGAATCCATATCCCATCTTCGTTCTTCTGCCTTCGTTCACAACGAATATTTTGGCAAAATTCGTTGTGAACTTCGTTCCAAACGATCGGAACGAAGGCAGAAGGACAAAGACGGGATATAGTTTCATGTCTCGCTGTTTTTTTCTGGGTCAAGGCAAGAATTAGGACACATGGGAAGAAACGTTGAGCAACCACCAGTGACGTCCATCTCAGTATGCGCAAGATAATGTGCAGACAGCAAAAATTGTCAAATACGCCTTCGTCTTCGTACTTCGTTGTCTGGCAAACTCTCTAATATGCAGGACAGCAAAGCGACGACGACGGCCAAAACAAACTCATTCAAATAAATTGTTGTAAAGAAAGCTTATCGACAGTTATCGTGTATTATCAATCGTATGAATTTAACACAGCTTGAAGATATTAAAACAGAGGCTTTCTATTGAGTATAAAGTTCCACATTACTCATTAGTACTGAACCAATTTGCTGGGTATCCACTTCTTACGTGACTAAAATGCAAACGTTGTACACAAGACGTGAAAACTCTGGTTTCACCGGTTGTAAACAGACCGTCATGAGACCGAGGACGACGCCCAAATCTCCCATGGGATTTTAATGATTTATTTCTTGCCTTAAATATTTATTAATTTCATTAAGGCGGATCTCCACTAAACGATTTTTGAGACGATCATCAAAACAGTTCGCGACGACACATGCGCAATTGAAAAAGAATGTTCGAAGAGCGATCGTCTAGCGCTCAACGAAAAGTAGGATTGACTTCTACTTTTCGTCGAGCGCCAGCGATCGCCAAATTTTAACTAATAAGATTCCGCGCTGCTAGTGCATTCTCCCTAAATCGTCGCGAATTTTTATGACGATCGTCATAAAAATCGTCTCAAAAATTGTCTAGTGGAGATCCGTCTTTAATAAATTAAAGTCTCTAATATTAATGGAAGCGTCACATATCGATTTTATCCACGAGAAACGTCATATGGACGTTGGGGGTTCGGGGCGTTGGAGACTGTGACGTTTCTCGTTGAAAAATCGTGGAAAATTTCAATAGGCTTTCTTCAAAAGTTTTGATATTTTGGAATCATCTACAAAGGAGGTACGCGGTTGATTCAAAGCACTGAAAAAATAGATGATTCCAGCTAAACTCTAAATTTTGATCTAGGCAAGAAGAGAAAAAATCCATCACCACAGCTAGCTAGAAAGAGCATGTTAAATTAATTAGTAAAATTGCAAAGTTTGGCCGCGAAATGTTGTAAAATGCGGAAAATATAGGCTATCCCTCGAAATTTGCAAATTTTGTATTAATTGCAACACACTATTTGGGCCGAAAGTGGTCACTTTTCTTGCCTAGATCAAAATTTAGCTTATAGCTGAAATAATCTATTTTTGAGCATAGATTTCTATTCTGTTGTCCAAATTCTTGAATACGGTTTCAGAAACTGCAAGAAATGCATGGCATCTCTGTGTCTTTGAAATAGCTCCGTTCCCGTAGTCGCCACTTGTCAGAGCAAGCGCCTTTCAAGTTTCACCTCTGCCTCTGGCTCTGACTTCGTGGGTTCGATTCTCGATGGCTACGGTGACTCATGTGAAAAGAGTCAATCAGCGTTCTGCCGAACGTCGTGGGTTTTCGCCGGGTGCTCCAGTTTCCTCCCACAGGGAAAGTTGACAGGGTTGGTTAGCATAAACACAGTTAAGAAAGTAATATCACAATTGTTGTAAAGATCTAAGTATGTAATTAGGTAAGCATATTAACTAGTCTTGATGCAAAGTGCATTTGATCATATCCACATGTAAATTTGCGCTGTAGAAATATTAATTATCGCCGAATCGTACTCTCGATTTTTCAAATCTTCGCCAGACCTTTATAATATCTGCTTTCCCAACTACCTAAGTCAGTTTGAATATCTTCCTACGCTACTGCTGTGAACGGTACTATGTTCGAACCACACTGACAGCGCTAGTTGGATCACGTTTCCACATAGTCATAGCTGAAAACTAAGTATATTGAAATGTTTTGAAAATCCTCCCTCTCAAAACCCCTGTTCTGCTGCCAGTAACTGTAAAAGATATGATGATATGATAATCAAATACTAACTTAAGATGGTCAGATTTAGTTTGTAGTTGCCGAATATGTATTGGATACAGTGATATATCCCATGATGCTATGTACTGGCCAAAATCAGCTAACTATCTTCCGAAATCCCGGCCTAGTCCCGATCAGCTCTCTTCGCTATTATAAAGTCGCCATTTCATATTAATCAAGCCATGATTTTGCACGATCGCCATGTTTAGGTTGGCCTCTTCCTCCTTTAGCATCCCTGAAGGGATTGAGACAAGACTCGAGTATGTCTAATGTCTTAAAGGATGGTTTATCAAAATGATTTAAATTGGTCTCCCAAAACGCAGAAGATTACAGATTTCATAGCCACAGATAACAGATTTACTGTACTATCGCAATTTTTGTTTTCCATAATTAGTTTTCGATGCTGTCAATGAATTTGGGTAATTAACGAACTTCGGCCCAGCCCCTGGCTTATACTCTTAAAGCTGCTTGTGGCAGTAGATCTCCTGCAAATTTCCCATTTCAGATCTTCTGAGTGTTTACATCTTTTATCCCTTCTTGTCGTTCATTCAAATACAAAATGCGCGAAGACAACGGGTCTGAAAAGAACATCACGTAAGGCCAAGTAAAAAATATTAGTAGTTTCTCGTCCCCGCCCGCATCCCTTTTCCCTGCCGCATGGATTTTTCTTTCTTTTTAATTTTTATATTCGAGCCTTTCAAAAAATTTCCATTTAGTGTATTTCGGCTATTTTGCTCCTTTCGGCATAGTTCGGTTGCCGTTTGGAAATTTTCGTCAACTCTCGCTTGCTGTTCCCGATTTTGGTGCCATATTGCATTAGTTGCTGAGTTGTCTATTTTAATATATTTTACGTTTTATGAGTAAACTTTAATACTTGCTTGTGTTTATAGGTTATTCGGTAAATTTTAAGAGCAATATTTGAAGGTTTAACAAAAAAAAAGCGCCCGCATTCTCCTTTTTTTTCAAAATTCGGACGACTAAACTACTATTTTTTTTTACTTGGCCTAATGTAATTTGCAATCAATTTCTAACGACAGAGCTCTATCTCATCTCGAAGTACCATTATATTAGGGACTTTGATCATTTAGCCGCTTAGTTTAGGGTCTCGATAATCTAAAAAGCAGAGCTGATCCAGTCTGAGCTGCCAGAAAAAGTCTAGAGAATTCATCAGTTAAAGGTCATGGTTAAGATGTTTTTATATATATGAAAAGGCTCCTTGATTTGTATATCCAAAATGAACAGTAAACAATACATGAACAAAACAAGCTTCAAAGCAATCTTGTTTTTTTGTTCATTATCACATGGTTTCTCTCGAAACTTCCATATTCACGAGGAATTTGGAAAGGTCACAAAAGATCACAGTTTTTGCATGATTGGACATGGATTAAAAGCGCGGGAATTCCAATGAAATATTTTCTTATCAGCTCTTGTAAATAAACTGTTATTGAAAGGGCTAAACAGATCCGAAGCATGGCGATATGGCAAAGAGGTAGACTTCATAATCAATTCCTTTTTTATGGAAAAACGTTTTTGGTTAAAGTTTTTTGGCAGGTCGTGACATATAAAATAACATTTGGCTGACATTCTTTAGTGCGCGGCACGTGTAGTATTTCTCAGCGGTAGTTTGCATGCATGACAAAATCTCAATTATTTTGAAAGAAAACACAAAACTTTCCAAATGAAACAAACGGTCTGGTGCAGTGAGAATACTAAATAAGGAATGGATTTAAATCTTGGGCGGACATGGAGAGAGGTGGCGAAATTGGTGACCGGATCAATACTTTGGCCTTTTTAGACCACACGACTCAGAAATGAGGGGTGGCAAAGTCGAAAATTAGGGGACAATTAACATTTTTGTCTTTCAATCCTTCCGCCATGTTTGTTCGGTAAACAAAACGCCTGCGCTACTCTACTATAAAATTAAAAAACCTGAAAATCACAAGTTTTGTGAGAATTAAATCTGTATGATTTTGCACTCCAACTGGTAAGCAGGAAATCTTAGGCTATAATAAAGACTTTATTCACGCTAATTTTTTTCAAATTATTTATAATCACGTTTTTTGGGCCACACCATTTCCATTTGTATGGAAACACCATTTGTACGGACGATTCTAAAGTCCTCGCAACAAAATGTTATGAATGATCAGTTTGATTTTTCAAACCATCGACCTTTAATTACTGCCTTGGAATTTTTAAGTCTGTTTGAAAATATCACGCCGACAATTCAAGTAAAAACGTGCGAAATTCCTTCGTTAATTGCACACAAGTAAGTGATAACACATCATTTACGAAAAACAAATTGTTGATCTCAATGGAATGTGCCAAAGTCATCAAAGTCCGTCATGAATATAATATTAGTCACATCATTTGCAAGCTAAACTAGTAAACAGTTATTCCACAAAGGCTTCAGTATAGATTTGTGTATATTTGAAAATACAATGCTTTAGAGATTACGACCAATTTATATAAACACTGGTTACAACTTGGATAGGAGGAGTTGGAATGTTGCGATTGCATTCCAGTTGCCTTAAATGGCTTAATCTAATTGTTATATGTCACTCATTCTGTGGCGAGCTGTGCCAAATATGGCTTGCATAAATTACGTTAATATATTCAATGCTAAGTTAGCGTACGCGATATCAGTAAAGAAATATGGCGAAGTATGGCCACTTGTGAGAGTTTTGTTTATCATTGGAAATTATAATGCGGAGAAACAGTAGACACGGCGAGGTTCCCTTGCCTGACGGATGGGAGAAAGGTGTAGACTCAGCCGGTAGGACGTATTTTATCGACCATGTAAACAAGAAAACTACATGGATAGATCCTCGCGACAGGTACTAAAATATTCTGCCATATGTGAAATGGAATGCGTAGAAATATCGCAATGATATTCCGCGTTTTCTATGCTTTCCTCTCACGGCAATACATTTCATTGCTTTAATGTTAACATGACATAACGTATCATCAGTCTGTGTTGGTATAGTTGGTTAAAAGTTTGAAAATAGTTTTGTTTATGTGGTTGATTTTATTAAACACTCATCTGCTGTTCGATGTATTATCTCTTGGAAAATATGTTTAATTACGAAAAGTTCGTATATAGACATGTACTTGGAATAAAAGAACACATAAACTCAGTTACTGTACTTATAAACAACATTTTGAAGTTTAAGTTTAGTTCATATTTTGTGTTGAATTGAACTTGTGAGTGAATTCTACAGGAAGTGTCGTTCATTGTTATTTAAAAATATTATTCAGCAGGAATCTTAGGAATTATATTATTTGAGAGCTTTAACGTAGGATGTTTGTTCCTGCTATATACCTACATGGTCTGTAAATTCATATCGTGCTTAGGAAATGAACCATTTGATGGTTTGCCAGTTGCTAAGGAATATAATTTCGAAAATAATGGCCTGTATGCAACTTTATATGCGATTATAAAGATAAACGTTCAATCTTCATTGAGTAGAAATCATACTCATTCAGACAAGAATAACATTCAAGTAAAAGATATACAGTATAACATAATCTAGAATTTACTTGAAGCAAGATCAGACATTATTGTCAGTGTATATGACAACATAATACATATATACATGTTTTGAGGAATGCAGTCTGAACATATTGAATGAAATAGAAGATAGGTCTTTATATAAACCGGAATATTTTGCTGGTATCAGGTCAAGGTTGAGTAGCCACATCACAATTATGATGTAAACTTAACCAAACTCTGTTTTCCCCTTTCCTTTTATTAAGCACACTATTCTACATTTCTGAAAGCGTGTTATTCTAATGTCAGGAAATATTTCCCTGTCTATATTATCATTGTACATGCAAGTACAGTATTTCAGAAAAATTCATAACAACACTTTTGATTTTATTTATACGACAGTGTTTTGGTTTTGTTTTGTTTGAAATTGAATCTAAAATACTGCATAGTGGGTATAAAGTTATCCCTCTGCATTACTGGAATGCAATACATAATTGTGCTGACACATGTGTTTTAAATATTGCTGGAACTTACTGTAGTAAAATATTCCTAAGCTCAGCAAATTCCAGTATTCCACCACACAACCCACATGACAGGACAACACCACACATTGTGTGGGTTGTATGGTGTTGCCGTCTGTGTAAAAACTGCAAACAGTAAGATACCGCGATACCATCAACACATTTTGTGCATTGATATTTGCACTGTTAAAGTATGCATGGTACAAATGCTGCTACCACACTGATTGTTTTCCATGATCCTGAAATCAAGTTTCATTATTAAATTAGTATATAAATTTGACAGATGTCATGATCTTTAGTTTAATGCACATGTTGAAATATTTTGTATTTCTATGTATACTGCATGTCAATGTAGTTACCAACTTGTACAGCAAGTGAGAAGCTCAAATAGTTAAGAAATTGATAAGGGATGATAAAAAGTCAGTAGAGAAAAGAGAAACTAATTATGTACAAAATCACCCAATCAAATATTCAGGTTCAAAATTCCTCTTCCTTATTATAGCTTTCCATTCTCTGATGCCACAAAAATCAATGACAAAAACACTGAGACTTGCTCAAATTAGATTAAACTTTGTTGAATTTTCAAATTAACATTGCTGATTTAAAGTCTGTATTTTCATCGTTACTGGTTATTTCATATTTTCACAAAATACTTGTACAGACAAATCATTTGTATTCAATTAGATACATTCAGTTTGCTTATCCTACTTTCATAGGTTGACAAAGCCCCAGACATTTGCAGACTGTGTTGCTGATGGTAAGTATAATTTAAAATGCTTTTCAATCAAAATTGTTGAAATCAAATAGTTTTGGGTCCAAATTATGCAACCAGCTGCTTGATCTCAGCAGGTTGTTTCGTACACATGGCTCCTATTTGGGCTAAAATTAACCACAAAGTGCTAAAAATATTTACGCATATAAACACCCCCAATTCTCTTGCAGACAAATATTTTGTTTTATTACACATATTATGATATGATATTTGTTATTTTTGAAGGAATTTGTGATATATAAACATGTATTTATTTTGCTGTAGATCATGATGGCATTGTACAGTATGCCTGATGTCTGTACATACATCTTGTTATTCTGTGCAGTGTCTGCATAATAAACATAACTGCTTCCCTCTTAAACTGCCTCTAGAATATTTTTACTCCCCCTTATGACTGCAATTAATTTAATACTTTATCCAAGAGATTCTTAAGCTGCATAGAACACACTAGAACTAAATATTATTCAAGTCCTTGAGAAAAGTTTGAAATAAATGTTGAACACTTGAATTGCACTCAATTAGGTTAATTGCACATAAGCAGGAAAGTGTAAAGTACAAACTACTGATAATTGAAGTATTTCCTTATTAGATCAAATATTCTATGGTTTCTATGATACTTTGTGTACTATTGATTGAATAAAATATATTGGAAAGATGATATGCTGATGTTTTGAAACATGACATACAACATGCACTTAGCCTTCCTGCTTATTTGTACATTTGTTAGCAACATTGTTTGAGCCAATATTTTCAAGAAGTATGTACAATTGACTTGCATTTTGCATAATTTAATTAACAACATTACCCATCTTATATTAATACAGGTAATATTAATTAATTTACTAATGTATGATACTGTATATGTAACTTAAACTAATTTTTACTAATGTATGATACTGTATATGTAACTTAAACTCAGCCTGACTTGCTTGTATCAAAACGGTAATTGTTTTCATGACTATGTTCACAAATGTGAAATAATGCATGTGAAGGTTTCATGTATTATTATCACAAAGAGCAATGATAAGAGATTAATAACTATAGATTACTTTTATAGCATTAGCTCATTTACATGGTGCATAAAGGTTATTAAATTTCAAGGTTGATTACCTGCATATAGAATTAGAATAACCGCACCATGTGGTCCAAAATTATGCTTGCCATCATTCAGTAAATATCCAGTTTTAAATAAATAAAGTGAGAAATGAATTCAATTTTTACAGAATTGCCCTATGGCTGGGAAGAAATTAAGGATCCACATCATGGAGGAAGCATATACATTGATCATAACACTGGTAAGGATTGTGATATTAGTTTTAAGACATTGCCATATATGATGAATGCAGATATCCAAAGTAAAAAGTACAATATTGCATTGACAATATAAAGTTATCTCAAGCAGGAATTGAAACTGTATATTCAAATTGAATTCCTCACAAGAACCTAAAGGTATGTTTACAAGCTGCAATTTGTTGTTTATGATTTGCATTCTGGCATATACTATCAAATAGGCATGCATGGAGTGGTTTGCCATTTCATGTTTCACCATGAACTAAATGAAGAGGAATTGTGTCCTCAGCAGTAATTTCCATATGCCAGAATACAAATTATACAAGACAAATCACAGCATGTAAAACTACCATAACTGGATTGATAGCTCAATTGGTTTGGTCATAGTTAATAGAGGACAGGTTTGGTACCAGTCTTAACCTGGTTGACTATGTTAACAATTTGCAAACTGCACAAGGAAAGTGCACAGCAACAAGTGAGGTCTGAGTGAATTTAGAGAAGTAAAACACAACACAGTACTACTGTGTATATGTTCTGCAGTATTTACATCACTAAAGCCCAGGTCACACTACACAGCAATAATGATACAATAACTTATAAACATGTGCTGATTGGTCAAAAAATTTATCATTATCGTCCGACTGGACAAAATGACTTGGGTGAGTAATTTTAAAATGGTTATTGTTATTGTATCATTGTAGTGTGACCAGACCTTTAATCACTATTTCACATCACTTTTGCTGCACAGTTTGCCATCCAGGAATGGCTGACAAGGCCTGGTTGCTTGATGTGAGAAAGCTAATTTTATAGCTTATAACAATGTGACATTTCATTGCAAGGCCACTCCAACTTGGTTTCTCATCCAGGCTTTCTTTATGAATGTAGGTGGGCAGGAGGTCTGTTATCATTATTGATTATTGAGAATACAAAAAGTAATACTATAATTTTGCTATCATGATATCATTTGAACTCAGGGTTTGCCATTAATGTAGAAAATCTTGCAGTATCCACTACAATACAAATTTACATAAATAGTCGTTCATTAGAGATCCTGTGGACAAAATCTTATAAACAACCCACACTGGCATTTCCATATACCTGAGATCAGGATTTAATATCAATGATGGATGGAACAAGTCATAATTTAAATATTTTCCTGTAATCCCAAAAGGCCAATATTTTACCAAAAATT
Organism: Paramuricea clavata; assembly: GCA_902702795.2. Taxonomy (NCBI): domain Eukaryota; kingdom Metazoa; phylum Cnidaria; class Anthozoa; order Malacalcyonacea; family Plexauridae; genus Paramuricea; species Paramuricea clavata. The sequence continues at coordinate 12,218 of CACRXK020006928.1, read as the reverse complement.
CAAATAATGTAAATAAGATATGAATCATGAGATTGAGGAAATCACGCACCCTCTTCTTGGTAATCTTGGAGACGAAGGCTGTGGACGGCAACTACATATAAAGTCTATTATGTGGAATGGTCAACTAATAAAATGATTCAATTATAGTTTATGTAAATGACATGTATGGTAGATAAGTATAATTACCTTTTAATTATTTTGTAATTCTATAACTTTTGTTCTGAGACCGGATTTTTACTTTAAGTAAAATCGAAATGTTCATGTAATATCTTTAAGAATGTTAATTCTTTATCCTCAATAGCCTCAGTGGCTAAGGAGATTAACATACCAATTGTCTAATCTGTCAATAACAAGCAGAGATTACACCTAAGTCACTAAATACCTCGTTCCCAGGCTTGTTGTTGTTGTGGAATTGGCATGTTGCTTTGTTTGCTGCTGTTATGCATGTCATAATAAATTTTAATAAATTATAATAAATGAATAAGCATAAACTAAGGTACGGTATGTATGTTAATCACTTGTTTTTGAGTGATCTCATGCCAATATGCCTACACGTTTCGTGACCTCAAGCCTGAGATCTCCAACATGCAGTACATGGAATGCAGTCTGGCTAGAGCTGCTCCTGATTGATGAACTAATCAATTTTTTTTGTGATTTTTGACAATCGATTATTCTTAACGATAATCGAATCAACAGAACAGCCGTGCATAGCATGATACTTGGATAACTTTCTTTTCCAATTGAGAAAAATCACCTACCAAATCTACTACTACTAGCGCTCCCATTGGCTGTCATATAAAAACTTTAACACATGCCCTCCTTCCTGGAAGCGACATTAACCACTGTGAATGTGTCTATATTTATTCAATACGATTAATCGATTGTTCATGACAATCGGTTACGCTAATGGAAGCAGTTCTGGCTCAATGCGGGTCTGGTAGTTACAATGTTATTGAAAATTGTTTCCAGAAAATATGCAGATGGAAGATCCAAGAAAACAGTGGCAGATAGAGCAGGAGAAAATGTTGAAAGATTACCTGATGGTTTCACAACATAATCTTCAAGTATGTACTTTTACTTCAAATATTATTCCTCATGTCGTTGTCTAGTTTCTGTGACGTGTATCAGATTATCCGTGCCTGATAATACTTGTCTGATAACTGCAGTGTTTTTTATATTCCTTAAACTCAACTGTACATTTTACTGTATTGGTATAATATACTGTACTCCATTGGTTTATATTCTGCTCTACTGGAGTCGCTTGTACAAATATCCACCGAATAGGCGAATAGGGATTGATAAAAAAGGTTGCAAAAATCCCTGTCAGGTGGATAGCACTTTCCAGCCTTCGTATAACCGGTCCCTATAGTTTATTTTTATGCTATTGTAATTGTCTTTGTATTGTACTGCATTTTGTGTTTTGTACACTCTTTGTGTTATGCATGCTGTAGCTTTTGTGTTTTGCTATTTGGTAATTTTTTCTGTTCGACTTTTCGTTTTCAACAAAGCCTATAGAGAAGGAAGGGTTTGTTATGAAACATTCTAATCAGTAATTTAGTAATCATGTTGCTTTTATACCTATAGGCTAAACAAGATGTGTTAAATATGAAACAAAAACGACTTCATTTGGCTGAAGAAGAGGTAGACTAATTATTCCAGACATTTACTCTCAGTGGCGGACACTTCGCGAAATAGGGGGGGGGGGGGCGAATTAGGTTGCCAACATATGACCACCTTTCAGTAGGTGGAATTCTTAATTTTCAAAACTTTTTTGCCTTAAGATTCATGCAATAGTTAGCTTAATTTTTAGCCTAATAATGCGTTCATGGTTGAAAAATTATTGTTACAGCTTGGTTACACAGTTATTCAGCTATCACTCAAAGGCTTTCAGAAATCATTGGAGGGGTTCGGTAGGTTCCCCCCAGAAAGTATTGGAGGGGGCGGGAGGTTGTCGCGACCCCCTCACGAGTCCTCCCTAGTGTCCGCCACTGTTTACTCTCTCTATAGAGAGTAATATTGAAATTCACTCTTGTCACTGTTTTCTTTTAGTATACGTATTTGATGACCAAACTGGCAGGCAAGAATGGCCAACATGTTCGTGGCAATTCACCAGCTGTACCTGTAAAACCAATCACAACTGAGCGCACAGTTGTTACAAATATGTGTGCTGCTGAAGACAGAAGTGATTGTGGTCAGGATGAACTGAGTGAACAGATTGCAAACTCACGATTTAGAGTAAGTGACTCTAAGGCTACATACATCCACACTAATCCGTATCGTTTTCGTATCGTTCTCCGTTCACAAGGGAGCAAAGAGTAATGGTTTAATTACCTCATAGGACAACGCTACGAGAACGGCCGGACTAGTGTGGACGTAGCCTAAAAACTGCTCCATACTCATGTAATAGTCGCGAGTATAAAGTATGATAGGCAGGCAGAAAATTCTACTTGACCACGACTGGGGATTGAACCCGCGACCTTTAGAAATTCCGAAATGTCATTAAACAGCATCGTCCCTAACTCAGAGTGAGACGGTAGAGCAATAAGAGCATTGCTCTAGAAAATGCGATGGTAGCCGGTTTGATTCCCTGCCGTGGTCAAGGGTACATATTATGACCATGATACAGTATATAGGCTACTTTTACAGGAAACTACATGTATATCAATTCGATTGCAGGTTTGTGGCAGTGTAGGTAGTTCAATAATAACAAACGTCGGTTGATAGGAATGCAACTACCTGGAAAATACAAGGAGAAATACAACGTTTCGAGCGACGGCTCTTCGTTGGGAAGTAAGTTACTTCCCGCGACGAAGGGGCTTAGCTAGTCGAAACGTCGAAGTTCTCTTTGTATTTTTCAGGTAGTTGCATCCCTATCAATGATGTATACTATCAACATATGGTGCTGTAGTTTGTTCGATATCCGCAATTTCATTATTTTGATAGTTCACTTTCATGCTCTTAAGGTTGCGAGGCTGAAAGAGGATATAGCCAACGTTCACGAGGAGATTATATATCAACAATCTGGTGTTAAGAGGTTGGAAAAGTTTGATGAAATACTAAGAACGGAAAATAGTAATCTTGAAGCACAAATTGGTCGCGTGAATGAGTTGAAAAATATTGAACAAAGTGTAGACAGTGAAGAAAAACAACGTCAGAAACTTATCCAAGATCTCATTGTACTGAAAAAGAAATTTTTATTTCAGTCTGGCAGCGAGGAGTCTGGGTCAGAAAAGGTTTGTTTATAGTATTTATTTTGCATGCATAAAGTTTACAATGTCAAGGCCATGTTTCACGTTTCAACCGATTCCTGTAGCAATTCAATCTCAGACACAGATCGAGTGTGTGAGTTTAAGACACAGCATGACCATGAAAAGAACAAAAGAGAAGGAAAAGTATACGAGTGAAAAGGAGGCCATGCTAGTTCCGCAAGTTCTTCTCTGTATAGCATGTACAGTGTCCCTGATCCGAGCAGCGTTACGTGTTTCTCTGGGTGTCCTGGTTAAACGCATGCTAGACTCGCTATACAGTATACAGCTATTTCAATTGTCCACGAGCAAAGCGGAAAAGTCGAATACGAGCGCGCGAAAGGCTGCTGGGAATCGCTATCAAATTAATGAATTTTCAAAGCAGTTCCCAGCAGCCTTTCGCGCTCGTATTCGACTTTTCCGCTTTGCTCGTGGACAACCTTAATTGAAATAGCTGTATACTACGAGGCCATATATCACATATACCCTCAAATAACCCCAAATAAAAAATAAAATAACAGGTCTAATTTTACTAGAAAAACGAGCTTAACCCAAATATTGTTATTTTTCTGATCTTCTAATTACAAATCTGCATTGCGGCAATTGCGCATTATACAATTAATGATGTCTTGTTTTGACTTTGGAACAAGTTTATGTAACGGTCAAAACGTTTTCTGAAAAAAATTTTTTTGTGAAAGTATAAGCTACATTTCTACAACTCTGTATTTTTAACTTTACTTTTTGTCCATGCTTTTCAAAATCCTATTTCAAAATGTGTGAGAGGTCTAGAATTCCTCAGTTCTCATGCGGATTGTGCGATTATGGTTTTTGTTTCACTATGTCATTACGTAAAAATTCTGTTTGTATTCACGTTGCCAATTCAAGAGTTCGGTGACACCATGAATATAAAAAATTTAAAGATTGGAGAATTTTGGGATTTTTCAAAGCTACCATGCCGTGAGAAAAGAGGTTCACTCAGGGGGCTAGCTTGGTCTGTCACCTTTAAACCTGATCCCAAAATATTTCACATTTGGAGAAAGATTTTACTGTATATTTAGAGTTTGGCATGACTCATGAGGCAAATTGTGTATATGATCGTTAAATGTTAAAGACGTATTAAGTCGTTAAAGAAAATAATTATTGAATGTGACTATGATAATTAGTTGGGTTTTAATGGAAAAGAATTCAGGCAATTTTTATGACACTGTAATCGTATACTTTGATTTAAATTAATATTTCCTGACTGGAATTTTCAGTTTCGAAAGTCCGTCGAAAATAGCGTACAAGAATGCGGACAAAACGTGGCGCATATTCCGATAACTCAATTCGGAAGAATGGTGACGAAATTCGAGTCCAGTCGACGCGTTTTTTTTTCCTGCGGCTGTGGGTGAAGTTATTTATGGAATGCGAGTAAATATACTTGAAATTGAGACACGTTCAAGGGGGGTACGATTTCACTAAAAGACTGTTTGTCTTTTAATAGCAGCAATAATAGTATTCAAAACATTTTTCAGAATTTTTTGTAAGCCTATATGTTTCCTGTTATAGAGATTAAGAGTTATTTCTTGGTTGTTCACTGTAGGGAAGTTTGTCTAAATTGAGTAGTGAGTGTGGTGGATCGGATATATCATTATCTCGCTCATATTCTGACCTCAGTCGACGTCAGGTGGAGGTAGAATACGAACAAACCTTGGCAAAAATCACTCAACTGCAAAATGAACTTGATAATATCGAACAAAAGTTAATGAGTGTGAATACGCAAGATTACGTTCTTCTCATAAACGAAAGAGAAGAGCTTCTGCAACAGTTAAAAAGATCATCGAGTATTGAACTGGACTTACAGAGAAAGGTATGTAATACTATGTATATAATCGTGAATGGTCTGGGCCAGTGTATATAGATATAGTGCCAAGAATAAGAGAGCTTCGCATTGATAGGGATACAGCTACCTGACAAATGCAGAGAGAACTTCAAAATTTCACACTCGAAGTTCTTCTTGTATTTTCAGGTAGTTCTATAGTTCTTTTCTACCAATCCGAAGCTTTCTTAATAATATATGTATACATGATATCGCGCTGTGATGCATGCCGCTGTATTGGAACATTGGTATGTATTTGTCATTCCGTAGAGTTAGAAAGGGTGTTTAGTTCCAATGTAGGATGAGAAATATTCACGAGCTTGCTTGAAGGATCTAATTCAGGATATACTATATTTATATATAAACTACTTCGATGTTTCCAGAGAAGGCTCTTCGTCTTCGAAGTTAGGGCGCTTTCCATTAACTCGGCCAGACCGGTCAAATTGTTGTTGAATGGAACACCAAACGTTTGGGCTTCGGACCGATCGGACTGGAAAATTTTGATGAAATTAGAAGGAGGACCATTAATACATATCCTAGATATTTGAGAAACTTTAGGCCAGATCTGGCCATTAAATGGAAAGCGCCCTTAGAGAGACAAGTCGAAGGCACAAGCGAAGAGCCTTCGGGTTCGTGTGGATGTTAGACGAAGAGCTCGATCCTCTACCAACCTTGTGAGAAAATATAGAAAGCGTGCCGTTGACCATTTCTACGGTAGTTCTGGCATTTGTAATTTAATGATATGAACGATATGATAGGATTAAACGATATGACTCAGCAAGAGATGCAGTAAATCATCCTTGGTACTTACTAATATTGAAATGCTGGCAGATTAATTAAAATTTCGTGGTGAGAAAAAGGATGCAATCAGTGTTTTATTTCAGCATGATTCCTGTATCATTGCCAGTGACATTCTATATCCGATAAACTTGTAAAGAATTAATGATCATTTGCCGAAAACTATAAAATGCTTGAATAACTCAATAACTGCGTAATAGCCAGGCATACCAAAGAAATTAAAACTGTACATATGTTCATTAACCTTGTTCTCTAATTGTATAAGCCTAAATGAATATACATTGCCTTTTCCTTGTATATAATATCCAGGTAAGCAATATATGGATATTTTTACATATGTTTTTTTTAAATATTACTTGTGATGTATAACCTTTTTCAGTTAAAACAACTTCTTCCTTCTTAACAAAACCTTTTTGAAGTTTTGGAATATTTTATGCGTTCAAACGTTCTCAACAATGTTGGTCCATTATCATGCAACAATGTTGAAATATTTGTGTAACTGCTTATTTTTTGTATCTTTAAATCTAATAATATTGATAAAATCATAGGATCAGTTATCTAAATTGAATACATATGTTTTAAAATATTTGTGAAAAAACCCAGTTAATTAATAATTGAAAATTGTTGGCTACTGTTGGGCAAACATTGTTGTGTCCGTTTGAGCGGAAGCCTTTAAAAATCGGAAACCTAACTGAAAAATTAAGCGTAAAATGAAACTGATACAGTGTATGCTGGATTCAGTGTATACTGTATCGGCAAATCGAAAATGTGGAATGTAAAATATTATAATAAATGATAATTTATAGATACAATTCGTGTTAATTAGGAAATGTTTTTCATATTTTGTCTAAAGAATAAACATTTCATGGTGTGTTGACAAGTTGTTGTTTCAGCTCAAGTCGTTTATAGTTGTTTATCATTTCACAAATGAGTGTTTGGTTTTTCTGGTGCATTTCACGAGTCAAATTGCGTCAAAAGCGACATAAACATAGCTTATGGAATTTCCGCTATGCGCGAGAACTTGGCATTGCTTTCTTTTGATTGCTAGGCAACGCAGTTCTTAATCACCATGAATGTTATGAATTTATAAAGCTGTTATTACCTCCTGGCAATATCTGTCCACATCAGGACAAAAGTCTCTTACCGTTTACAACATGCGCAGTAACTATTAAAACAAGTTGAGATGTTTATTTATGTAAATGTAATTATATTGTAGTATCCCTAATATTGTAATGTGGCATAGACACAACTGATTGCAGTTCTTTCTATAGTAATATTCACAATGTGGCCACAATATACTGGTTTATCTTCCAATACATCTGTCATTGCAAATTAATGAATTGATACGTGACTTGTACAGTCCAAAAGCTACGTCAAAATTATTGTACCATGAAAACCTCAAGTCTTCAGTGAGAACTCAGTAAAAGACTATTATAGTTCAAGAACTTGTAGTATACAGTATATAGACAATAAACGAAAACCTGTTTTAGACTGATATAATAAGATTCACTATTGACTCATTATTGTACGCTATAGCAAATTTGGCGGAAACTACGAGTTGCCCATTTCCGTAGGCGTAGTAGATTTTGTTTTCAAGTATTCACTATTCACGTCAGTATTCACCAAATTCCAACGTCATAATAAGTTTTGCTCTTTTTGATATAGATGTATTTGGACGTAGAAATGGCAAAGATATCTGAAGAATTAGAACTGGCCAAGATGGATTATGAAACAGTTGTCAGGGAGAGATATCTGTTAGAAGATCATAAGAATTCATTGGTTAAACGTCTGGCAGAAGACATGAAAAGAAGTAAATTATTGACTGCTCATTTACGAAAGTAAGTAGTTGAACTTGTATATCTTCATGGTGACCAAAATCAACCAATACTAAATAAATGTCAGTGCCATGCCAAAACACAATGAAGAGTGCTAAATACCATGGAGGGGTGTTGGTAATAGAGAAGATACATCTACGATTTCTTGGAATTTTTTTCCAAATGAATGGACCCTATAGTATAGAAATCCATTTTCGTTCTGATCTGATACCGTGTTAATATGGATACCGGATTTTCGCTCTCGTGATTAGAGTATTATTTTCATTGTATGGAATCTCATTGCATGAAATATGCACGGGATGCATTTTGTATGAAACGGTCCACAAAATTTGGCCATGATTGTGTTTCACTGAACTCTTAGAAAAGCTTTTTCTCTCCGTATTTAGTCTCTTCTTAACAACTATCTCCTTCATATTTAGCATGTCTGGCAGTGTTCATTCAGTGTCCTCATGTAACAGTTCAAGTCGAGGCTCGTTAAATTCCAGTCGTGGAGCTCAAAGTCGCGAGTCTTTATCATCAAGTCGAGGCTCTATGTCATCTGTCAGTCAGAATGACAGCAGAACTGGACAACATGGACCTAACTTTCGAGAGTTACATCAACGTGTTAGTGATATACTCCAGGAAATATCGTCTACATCAACTCAATCATCACAAACCACAACTCCACAAGCAGCAAGTTCTCAAAGATCGTCCTCTTCTAAAGACTCTCTATCAATGTCATCCGTATCACCCCCGAACTCACCAGGATCATATAACCCCTCCCCCAGGAATTCAGACTTAGCTCTAAATACTTCCAGAGTGCATAGCGAGTTAACTCCGTCTTACACTGACAATATCATGAATGAACGAACCCCAGCAAATCCTGATGCACTAACTTTACAATTAAATCGTTTTCGTTTTGGGAATGATGTCACTACTGCATTGTCACCAATAACTGAAGGTATTCCATCGAAAAGTCACACTGCCAATAAAGGAGTGTCCGCTGCAGTTTCAGATGAAAGTGTTGCTGCAGATAGTGGCGTGTTTGTATCTTCCATGGAAAACTTACGACGTCAGAACAGTATGAGATCAAGTGGACAATGTAGTGATGATGATGGAATAGAGGCACCACAAATAAAGATTGGTTTAGGTTATGTAGAAGAGAAAGAACAATTATTAGTTTGTATTGATGAAGCATGTAGTTTACGTTTACTTGGTTGTTATGATGGATGTGGTGTACGAGCTAGAGTATGTGTATTACCCTCTGCTGGTGATGATTCTGTATATACAACTACTGTGTGTAAAGATCTACGTCGACCCATATTCAGCGAACAGTTTTTTGTTTCTCTACCAAAGGTAACTTTATTTTAGTACATGTTTAATCCGAATAAACCACCCGCTAAAAATATCCCTGGAGCATAGCAGCAAATAATATTTTTGTTTTTGGGATCCTAAATTTTGGGGTCAAAGCTTTCTGCCATATTATGTAATATTCTTGCTAATAAATTATTTTCTGTGCCTGTTGGCATTATGCAATGCCCTAAAATGTTCTTCCAGCTAAGCCAGATCTGAAAATTTCTGGGATCCTAGATGCCAGGATCCACCATTATTTCCTGCTATGCCATGCAAGAAAGAAGTATAAATGCGGGGTTGCATATTTTCTAAAAGTAAAATGTAATCTTGTTGTGTTCAGGTGACGCTGTCATGCAGGTCATTACGAGTTGACGTTTGGTTAATTGACGAGAAGAGAAATGAGTCGATCTTGGTGAGTTGTAAAATTACCGCATACCATTTAACGTGTAATGTTCGCACAAATCTAATTCTTGTATTGTATTAATTTTCAGGGAGGTTGTCAGATAGGTTTAGAAGATTTCAATATCTATTCACCTGTAACCTTCAGATGGTTTAATCTCCTTAGTTCAACTGTAAGTAATTGCAAACGTTTTGTTTTTGTGTTTTTGATTGGGGAATTTCAAACCATGTCAAACGGCACCAATATTAAACAATTATAAAACGTATCAATGTTTTGTTTCTTGTCTTCAGTATTTCTTAACCGCAATGGCGAAACAACACGGCTATATTCCTCCAAGTACGGCGTACGAAAACTTAAGATCCAGACCGAAATCATGGGTATGTCACATTGTGTGTGTCTTTATGGTCTTGCACGGCTTGGGATTTCATGACACTTTTCTAAATGTTTGACTTGTGGTGTAATCTTTTTCAAGGGCGGAGATGTTTTGAATGCAGCGATTTCAAGTGGTAAAATGTTTTGTGAAGGTTCATTAAGTCAGGAGGATGGTCTTAACAAATCATGTGCTGCTACAACGTTCAGTCACGTTAAACAACAGTCACGCATGCGTAGTAACGATTCTCTGAGCAGTGTACAAAGTCAAGAAAGCGGAGTAGAGAAAGACAGTAGATCACAGAGTTCTAGCTCTTTGTTGGAGAAAATGTCTCAAGCAATAGCAAAAAGGAAGAATTCAGATCCGAAAGCTGAAGTTGATGGCATTAAGGTGAGTGGTTCTTTTCAAGCATTTTATTGATATACATATGTCAAGTTCTGTTGTAACGTTTTGTAAATTTTTTTACAAACATGGGAATTTCGGTTTGCGGAGATTTTTCGAACCTGCGTTGGAATGGCTCGAAACTATTACAAAAGTGTAGAAAAGCCGATTAAAGTTAAAGCCGAGATTACGCTTCAAAAACGTAAAAATTCACTGTGTTGCTTGCGCGGGTGGATAAATAATTTTCTCCGAAAGATTGCCCTATTGCACAAGGTTGCATGTACTGTACTAGCAGGGAACCCAGCCCCTTTTGTTTTCATTGTTTCGTGTTACTGTTGTCTGTCATAATAATCACAGAAATGAATAAAATGTTTTGGATCCAACTGATCAGATGTTTTTGTTTACCTAGTGTGAAGAAGGTCCAATCCCATGGAATCCAACCATGACAGAATTTCAAAGACGTCAAATCACTGTCAGTCGCAGTAACTCTGATTGCACAGCAAAACGAATGGCAGGAAACTCAACGAACCATTTCATTCGGCAATATGTTGATAGGACCAGCTTCAGACGAAAGTCGGTAAGTGTTTATACAAGTCCGTTTAAAAACCCAGAAAACAGAAATTAATAAAAAGATTAAAAAAAGTAAAAGGTCTTGGCAAAAGGTCGTATTTTTTTAATAGATAATATGTTTACAGTGTAAAACTGTATCATGATTAATAATCTTGGTAGTCTTACAACAGCTTCAAATCTTCCCCGTTCGTCTTTTAATACTTTTCTCTCTTAAATATTTAAATATTTAAAATATTTCTCTACCACAGCGACCTGTATCATGGCAACCACCGCCATCTTGGATACAAGGTAGCTCAGTCCCAAGTCAACAGTTACCTCCTCAAGGCAACGATTATCTTGGTGGCAGTAGGACATCTTTGGATGTTGAACTTGAACTAGAGGCATCGAAAGCTAAACAGGTAAGGTTGGTTAAAGCCTGGATATTTATATAGCGAGTAAATCCAAACAACGGAAGAACATAGTTCAGAGAACAATGAGCGACAGTGGAGAGAGTGGGAGCAACACTGTGTGCCTCTCAAAGACACCACAAAAGCTGCTGAAAATATTCTAGAGCAATTTTGAAAGCGGCTTTGGGACAAGCTACCATTATAATTTGTTGTTGTTACCATTATAACTTGTTGTTGTTGTTGTTGTTGTTGTTGTTGTTGTTGTTACCATTATAACTTGTTAATTGTCACCATTATAACTTGTTGTTGTTACCATTAGTAACTTGTTGTTTTTACCATTATAACTTGATGTTGTCACCATTAATAACTTGTTGTCACCATTATAACTTGTTGTTGTTACCATTATATAACTTGTTGTTGTTACCATTAATAACTTGATGTTGTTACCATTATAATTTGTTGTTGTTACCATTATAACTTCTTGTTGTTACCATTAATAACTTGTTGTTGTTACTATTATAATTTGTTGTTGTTACCATTAATAACTTGTTATTCTTGTAAATGCTTCTAATTAGTTACAGCTATTCCAACATTTCTACTTTCGAGTAATTTCAACCGTTACTCGCGAAAAAAACGTATAGAAGACTCATTCGGTAATTAATATGACATGTTTTTCTGATGAGTTATTTTATTTGTAGATCCAATTAGGCAAGGAAAATGCTCGTTTACAAGAGATGAAAAGAATAATGGAAGAAGCACAATCAAAAGGTTCAACAGAATTACCCGCTTTGCTTGAAAACAGAGATTTTAAACGATTTTTAAAAGAAGCTGAAAAGGTACATGATTGTATTATACATGATGGTCACACCTAATCTTTCAGGAAGGACATGGATTCATATAATCATGCTTAGAATAGTATAACAGCGATATATATATATATATATATATATATATATATATATATATATATATATATATATATATATATATATATATATATATATATATATATATATATATATATATATATATATATAAAAGGT
>CACRXK020006927.1:0-23514 GCA_902702795.2 Paramuricea clavata | reverse complement strand
TCTTTAAGTGAATCGTTTTCTTTTTTTAATCTGGCATTGTCTTTCGTGAGAAGTTTATTAACAGCCGATGACTGGTCGTTGACAGATGATTTATTCATGGCTTCGTTCTCTCCTCTTATCATTTTCTCATTATATAACTCTATTTTTGTCTCATGTATTTCGCTCTCAAGGTTGTTGATCTTTTGTCCCAATCTCTTCTCAAGTTTTTGCACAGTGTCAAGCAAAACTTCGAACTTGTCGTTTCCGTTTGTGTTTGTTAAGCTCTCATCGCAATTAGTGATGCAAACGACCGAATCATCTTGGCCGGTTTCGTTTGTGTCGGTATCGATGTTGTTTGTCGTTTGAGAATCAGCTTTAGTTAGGGTGGCAAGAATTCGAAGTTGAGATTTCATATCTTCGCTCATGTTTCCGTTTATAGTAAGTGAATTATTATTTGAATACCATCTAACCACGACCTCGTCCAAGTCCAGCATTTTACAGTAACCGCTTGACGACCATTTTGTCTCCTTCTCTGTAATTTCGTTCATCAACGTTTTTAGGCTTTCGAAGCTGCCGTGCCATTTGAATTTCCCTTTTTCGTTAACTGTGAGGTTGTTCGCTTGGCTATTCACTTCACTTGTGTGATTATCATTATCAGTTGTATTTTCGTGTAGATTTTGTTCAAGTGTGGAACTGTTCAACACACGTCTGTCCGCCATGCTGTCACATCATGTCATGTCAATGTGTAATTGAACACACCTGTTTTTAGAGTGTAATAATTCATAATTCGCTCCTGAATATTAGGCAAAGATGCGGTCACAATGGTGATTTATTACGATGTGTTATACTAACATAATAGTAAATGGTCATGACCTAAAGGTATTTAAACCATGAAAATAAACAGTTTGAACGGCAAATATAAAACACATGCAGCACGCAGTAATTATACGGTAAATTGCAGAATGCAGATAAGAATAATGACGATATATTGGTACTGATGAAAAGTGTGAATGCACTCCTTAAAATGCACTATATATACTGGATATGCATATAGTACATCTTTTTACAAGCCTAATCAAGAAGACCAATTCCCTTTTATGTCTTCGCGCAATCACAACATCGCTATTTAAAACGTCTTTTATTATAGGCTATATTTAACATACACAAGTCACACAACTATACAATATATAAGGCTGTCCCCCCCCCCCCTGGTTGGAGTGGTAGACGGAACACGTTAATACACACAACTTTTCCTGGTGGCCTCCTATTTTACTTTCTTTACAGAAATCAAAAATAAATTATAAATATTTAATCGGCATACATGCAGTAACTAGTTGACCACCAGGACTATACGCTAACCTCACGATGTCTTCTCACTTTTGATGTTGTCAGAGACCTATATATTTTAAGCTACGTAAGTCCTCGCATAAATCCATTTTAGGCACTGTAAGTTGCTATCTATCGAATTTACAGTCGCACACATGAAGATAACATCCTATCCGTGTTGGCGCAATTTGAACTTTGCAAGCTAATATTGACGAAATTGATGACAACTTGTATAAAAATAGTTGGTTTAATAGAAAGGTATAATTATCTAATAATCATTTTCTGTGACATTTAATGCAAGTGTTTCCTATCACGCTACATGACGCGATATATTATCTGAAAATATGAAGAGGTGCATGGGTTAAGGAAAAAATCGATATGTTAACCGAGTGATCTCCACTCGACTGCAGGGCTGAATGCGACTATATAGTTGAAAGGAAAATTAGAGTATGGGAATATTAAATTCCTTAATCTTTGAGATTCCTCGCGATAATTAAGTGTCTCTTTCTTATGACAGTTGTTGTTCTTATAACACCAGCTTATATCAGTTATTATAGCATAATAGCTCCCGAAAGATGGAAGACACAAAAGTTGGTAATAGCAATGCCAATTAATGAAATAATTATAAAATGAAGTGTTTGAAACGCCAAAAAGGTATAATATTCTTTAATTACGGGAACCACTGAGTATTTTGATAAAATACAAAACAATAGATACTCCGAAAATTGAAAGCATTTTGAAAATTTATTTCGACGTTTCGTGTTTTGTTTTGTATTGTATAATATTCTATCCTGAGACATTCCATTTTGCACATGTAAGCGAACGCTGCAAGATCAACCGTCCTTCTAAAACTCGGAAATAAATGCATACATGGTTTAATTATAACTGAGGAAAAATTGGTGATTGACTCTGCTTTATTATTGTTTATGCTGTAGCTGATTCCCGCATCTTTAATAAAATCGGTCATTTTGTTTAAATAGTTAAATATAATTAATAAAGCAGTTAAAAGGCTGCAGGCATCACGTTTAATATCAACTTGGACGTTTTCCCCAGATAAGTGGATCAGAGCTAAAAAACAGAAGTAGCTGACTGTATAACATTTTTTGACATTGAAACAGTATCGGTTTCGGTTGGTGACAGGAGAATGCAAGTATCCGCAGTATCCGCATAAAAAAATAGTCGTCGAATAGTTGCGAATATAGTGTTGTGTGTAGATTTAATTCAAACGGGGAGTGCCTCGCACGGCCATGGTCTTCGAGTACGGTTTGCGCCGTTGCCATTCCCCATTCATGTGTGAAATGATTTATCGAAATTTGTGCCGTGTCGCGTGTAGTGACCTTGCAAGAATTTAATTGAGTTAGTTGCTGATCTACTGCCGCGTTCAATTGTGTTTTTTTTATTCGCCGGATGGACAAAATTCCCTCTGTAAACTGGTGGGCTGTACAATTGAAAGTGTTTTATTTTTTGGTTGGATACAATTGTATTTGTAACATAACGACTCTTAGTTATTCGACCAGAATAATAATATAATTTAAATGAATTAATTGACACTAAGTTGATGCTATTAAAAGACGGAAACGGCAAGTTCGCGGATGTGTATTTTAATTAAACCACCTTTTAACATACGAGAAACATTTTGCTAAATTAGATATTGTTGCAGTATTTCACCGCAACAGTTTCGACGCTTAGAATATTTAATATCGTGAAGGGTGGCGAACTTATATTATACCGCTGTCCGTAATACCGACTTGTCCAATAGTATTCATTTGTAAATCCTACAAGACAATCAGTTTCAGATAAACTTTTAAACGCCTACAAAGTCGGCTTAACTATTGTAAAGATATTCTCTGAGGCATTTAAACGGCTTCATGAACATTTTTGAACGTTTTGTACCAATCGTTCGAACGATTTAGCAACATTTTTCAAACGTTTTTGTCCAACCGTTTGAACGTTTCATTAAGGAGTCTGAACGTTTTCAATAATCGTTTCAACGTAAAGCTAAAGCGTTTAAACGGATAACGAACGGATAACGAACGATTTTTCAGAACGTTTTTCAAAAGCGTTAACGTACCTTTTCCATGGAAGGTCACATATAATCAATACCATGTAATGTTTTGTGAAGATAAATTCTTTTGATGTATTATATCGCTGCTGTTGGATTGGTTTATCTGCAGTGGTCTGCATGTTACCGTGTCCAAATGCATTGTCGTGGGAAAATTGCCCAAAGCAATATAGTTATAGGGCAGAAGAAACTCTTAAAACTGAATTTAGTTGTTACTACTGTATACCGTACTGTCTAATGAAGTGATTTTAGTCAATATAGATATATACATAAGTTGTTGTTGTTTATGTATAATTAATATAGCTAGCTATACTGTACACAGGGCTGCCTAGAGAATTTGCGGGGCCCGAGGCAAATCTTCCCTGGGGGCCCCATGACATTATTATTTTTAAGCTAGACCCAACTAAACCTTAGCTAGACTGCATGTGGATGTGCTGTAAGTGGCCCTCAATTTCAAAAATACTCTTTATAGAACCTACTCAATTTTAGGCTTATGCTCCAAGTTTGGGCCCTATTAAGGTGGGGGGCCCAGGGCAATTCCCCCCCCCCTCTTGGCGGGCATGACTGTACATGTGATTATTTTGATTATAGCTAAATAGAATATGCAACCCTATCGTAGAATGTGTTATATTTTGAGTGTATACCAAATTGCTAACCCATTGAGCTGAATTGTGCCCTACTTTGTTGTTTTAATATCAAAATTTAAAACATGGCTGCTTGTTTTGGCAAGACATGACATTCTTTTGGCTTTTCACATATTGAATTTGACAGAATGTCATTTCTGCGATATATCGAAACAATGCCATTTCTTTGATGTATCGAAACCATGGATAGTTTAGAGTTTTCAACATATTGAAAAAATGGCAATCTTTTGATATATCGAAGAAATGTCATTCTTTCAATATACAGTATAGAAGCCATGGATAGTTTAGTTTTCGATATATCGAGGGAATTGCAATCTTTCGATATATTGAGGAAATTGCAATCTTTCGATATGTCGAAGAAATGGCGTTCTTTCGATATATTGAAGAAATGGCATTCTTTCGATATATCGAAGAAATGGCATTCTTTTAATATATTGAAGAAATGGCATTCTTTCGATATATCGAAGAAATGGCATTCTTTCGATACCGGTATATCCAAGCATTGGATAGTTTAGAGTTTTCGATCTATCGAAGATGGCATGTGCCATGTTCTTGATATATAATTTTCACTGACTGTGGCTGCCTCCAGACATGTTTTGGAACAATAACATTTTCCTCTTTTCCCCTTTTATTCACATGCCTTTTACTCACTTTACTCATTTTTAGCAGTTTTTTCCTCTTAGAGATTTAGTACCATTTTAGTCATATCTTGCAACTTGGAAGAGCTAAAATTGTTGCAAAATATATTTCCAGTCATTTTTAACATGCATTTGATGTGATTTTCCATTTTCCACATTTGCAATTATTTTTATGTGTTTAACCAATTTTTGTCATGTTTGAAAAGGAATTCTTGTTTTCATGCAGAATTATTACATTTATGTATAATTTCTCCACAGTCATGGCTGTATTCATTGCATTTTTTAGTGTTTCTTTCATTTTCCTCTCAAATTCTGTTAAATAGAATATTGGACCCTATAGTAGAACGTGTTATCTTTATTCACTTTTAACCTGAAGATGGAGTTATACTCCGAAACGTAGTTATTAAAATATTTTTTACTAAGCCCATATGGTCTAATTATTCAAACACACGTACATATTCATTTACATTGTGTTGGCAGGCAAATTCCGATCACACAATAAATTCGTAAAAAATAACGTACCAGTGTATTGATTAAAAACTATAAAATTGATAAACTAAAAAACAATTCAATCAATCGCAAAAAACGGCAACGGCATGCAAAGTCACAGTTGCAAGTCAATTTAAATTAACTACCTGTGAAATGAAATTTTCTCGCAAGACTATCTTTTCCCGTAATGTTTCCTTGTGCATCCAGGAACGACAGTACGACACAATGTATTTGAAAAAGTGATTGTTTTCTCCAGACGGGGAAGTTTTCCTCGACATTTTTCCGACAACGAACTCAATGCAGTAAATTTTAGGAGCAAAACAGTTTGCTCCTACAATGTATTGCATTGATTTGGCGATGTTTTTAATTTTTTTTCGTATATATATATATATATATATATATATATATATATATATATATATATATATATATATATATATATATATATATATATATATATATATATATATATATATATATACATATATACATATATACATAGTTCACTGATAGAGTCCAGTCCGCGTTTTACTAATAGGGTCCAGTCCGCGTTTTACCAGGCCAGGCCAGTCCGCGTTTTACTAATCTCAGTCCAATCTGCGTTTTACCAGTCCAGTCCGCGTTTTACCATATGCTAAACAAAATGGCGGAAAAGTATTTTGAACACAAATGTGAATGAAATTGCCGTTGAGGAACTAGATGAAAATACGAAGAAAAGCACCAAATTTTGCAATTTTTTTGCATTTTTTCCAATTGCCAAAATTGACAATATAGACAACTAACAAAACATATAGGTTTTATATTTGTTAAATATATATCTACATATATTAATCTATCTATCTATCTATATATATATATATATATATATATATATATATATATATATATATATATATATATATATATATATATATATATATATATATATGTATATATATATATATATATATATGTATAAATATATTATTTAGTAACATGAGCAGCAATTTTTCTTTCAAATAGAGACCTGGAACCTAATCTCTCTGATTTCTTTAGACACTGAGTTCCATATTTTTGCCCCATTAAACATAAAACTCTTTTTCATGCTATTTGTGCGGGGCTGTGGCAAAACGAGTGTTGTTTCATTGTCACTACTATGTTGACCGTCATGGTCAACTTGCTCTTTGAGATTAGACATTTGAGATTATCTGTCCTAAATGAAATACACACAAACTCATATACATGTCCTCGACTAATACCAAAATAATTATGTTCAAAATCCCATAAAATTTCGATAGTGCGAACGAAATTATTATGCCAAATTTGGATAGATTTAATCCCCAAGACTGAGGTTTCGATTTATGTATGGAAAAAGCGCCAATGTTCCAGAGGAGGTTGAACAGCAGGCCGCAAAGCATCATGGGTATTGAGCGCCTAATTCCACGCGTGGCTTCATTGACTGTTGACTGTCGAAGAGTGAAAGTCTCTCTGACTAAACCAATATGGAAGCAATTTCGAACAACAAGAATGTCGACAAGGCTGCGATCCTTTGTGAAAACAGCATGTTATTGCTGTATTGTTGCGATCCTTATTATGACTTGTGTCTACTATACCATGTTTACCTTTTTTAAAACTGCATGGGACGTGCTGTCATTTAGTTTATAAATAATACGTCTAAGGAAGGAATTGTGTTCAATTTATATTCACAATGGCGCGGCTCCTCTTTCTAAGTTGGATGGCGTTAAATCTCCGTGAATCATCAACGTGAAAACGAGCGAGCGCGATATTTAAGGTTGGTATACTACAATGCATTACAGTTATCTTGTTATTTTGTCAAATTTCCGTTTTGTTGTTTTTATTCTTGTACTGTAATTTTATACATACACTGTACACAATTTTGGCGTAATATTTGTGTTTAATGCCTCTAGTTTGACCATATTGTGTGTGTCTATGTACTGTGTCACTGTGATACATATCTATACATGTCTTGGGTTAAACAAATTGTTTAATGCATTTTTGCTGAAGTACGTTTGTATCTAGTTGTGGATAGATTTTTCCATATGATATGTGCATACAGTAGTTAGATTTTTTCAATTTTCATCTGTAAAATATTGCCATATTTGTGTGTTGTTCTAATATTACTGTACATAGTGACACACTTTTGCATTAGATTACTAATTTTAAAAATTATAGTGTATGTATTTAAATAAAATAAGATTGTCTTTTCGGCCAGCATGAAGTACTGCAGACATAGCCTTGGCAACAAGTGGGTGAAAACTTTGAGGAACAAATTTAGCATCTAAACCAGGGTTAACGTTTACCAGCCATTTTTGAAACAGGTGGACGAGTAGTTGTTCTCGTTGTCGCTGGGTTAGTTTTGAAAATCCAGAAGTCATCATATATATAACATTACAAGGGAGGTGAACAGGGTTTTGGTCACTTCATGGAGAAAATCTTAGCATCGGAAATCTTGCAGATGTAGAAGGTCTGGACAGATTGGAAGGAACAATGTTGCCTCCAAATTTAAGGTTACAGAACACCTTTGCGTGTTAATTTTGCCAAATTTTTTTTATTGGTTTCCATGAAAGCATTAGACTAGTTCTTCTATCGATCTGACCAACTTTCGACGAAAAATGTTGAAAACTCGCAGAGTTATTTAATAAAATACATTTCGCTTGCAGTAAGAAAAACATTGAAAATGTAATATTCAAATTCAATTTTCTCCCGAAGAATTTTACGGCAATTATTGATTTTTAAACGAGTTGTGCTCCTGCGGGTTTTAACGAATTTTTCTCAAATTTTCACAGGACATAGCTAAAGACGTCAGTTTCAAAAACATGTTCGGCTTTGTTCTAATTTTGGATATTTTAATAATAAGGAGCAATTCACACAAACGATTCAGAAATATATTGTAGTCGTCAAAGAAATCACCATATCAGCGGAATGACGAAATAAACAAAAATCTCCAAACACAATTTTTTAGAAAAACTATTTTACTGTATAAAAATGATATTTTCATAAATATATCTTAAAACCAGCAGGAACATAACTCAAAAGCGTGAAGGTACCGCGACTTAAGATTTTCCTGAATAATTCTTACATTATTTTATTGTTTGTCAATTTTACAACTTTATCATATTTTGCATGCACTGGCTAACATTTGGTAAAAACTTGATGAGAATCGGACTGATTTTGAGCGCGTGGTAGCGATTTTCCACACAACGCCAAAAAGGGTGTCCTGTAATCTTAATGATGTCGCTTAATTCTTGCAGACGAAATCATTGACAAAAATAGAATCCAACCAAAATCACGAATCCCAAATCTAAAACTTCAGCCAAACAATAAATTTTATACTTATAAAATATTGTTACAGAAGTGCTTTAATTATTTACATACTTTACCTGCAATATATACAATCCATAGTATATTGAAAATTCTATCTATAGTATATCACATTTCTTTAAAAAAAGCGAGTAATTGCAGTTCGTTATCCATCTGGGTGACAAGGCGGCATATTTTACAAAGGGCTATATTCAACGGTGAATATCTCGAAAACGGTTGCGGGGCCGAGAGAGGCCGGCTGGACAGAATTAAAGATTATACTTTTGTTTAACTAATCGTGAAAAAAATAGCAAAATCGGATCATGGAAATTTGAGATTTTTGTCTTCAAAGATTGTTGACAGAAACGCCATTAAATTACATCGCGACGGCACAGCGCCTATGTGAGACGGCAAAATATACTGGGAAATGACGCTTACTATACCTTTCAAGATACCATTCCAATAGGTAGATTAACTGTTGTAAGAGCAGTATCGCGTGCAATTCCCCCAATAATTTGCATAACAATATAAAAAAGATTGATATTTATGAGACATATGTAAATTTTCAATGACACAAGCCTCGTGCGAGCGTGAGAAGAATGGCGCAATTTGATTGGTCGAGATGTTTGTAGTAGGACTCTGAACAATTAGTCATGCATCATTAGTATTCAGGTCGATTAAAAAATCATGTATATAAGTATGTTTTTAAATTCAATACATGTTGTCTTGTACAGTAGCTTGCTTTGACTTTAACTGAGAACATTACATGGTGGCAGCGTGAAAAAAGCTTGAAACAAAATGGAAGGGTTTGTTAAACCTAACCAAGTATCGTTTGAAGGAAACGTAGTCGAAAACGGACGAAGAGTCAAACAGAAATTCGAAATATTCGTTGTAAGTGTTGTATGCTCTTAAATCCCGCTGAAGATCAGGCGATTGAAGTTTATAACACTTTCACATATAAAGAGGGGGAAAAAGACGACGATCCTGAACTTTTAATGAGAAAATTCAAAGCGTAAAGTATTGCAATCCAAAGCGAAATATAACTTACGAACGACATATATTTAATACACGCGTGCAAGGTTCAAATGAAACCATTGATGCGTATGTCACAGAGTTTAGACTTCAAAGAACTGTGAATTTGGCGTTCTTTGCATCTAACTGATTTGAGACACAATTGTAGTTGGAATCAGAGACGATTTACTAAGAAGCCGATTGCTTTGTGAGTCTGAATTAGATTTGCAAAAAGCGGTAGATATCTGTCGAGCGGCCGAACAGACGCGAAGCCATATGGATGCATTAAAGAATCCTGCGATAACAATTGATTATGTTAAAAAAGACCCGACGAAGTCAAAGCGGACGGCGACACCAAGAAACAAGGGAGGAAAGTTTGATCAGCAGACTTCGGTTGTACAGTGCAAGTACTGCGGAACATCGCACGAAAGGAACAAACTGAAATGTCCACCAGTTGGGAAAACATGTTAGAAATGTAGTAAGCAAAATCACTTTGCCAAGGTATGTAAAAGTGTGTTAAATACTCATCCGTAGACACTCATGACTTGTGTGTGGGTGCAGCGGAGCAAGATAGAAATGTAGAGACTGTGGGCAATACTGAGGATGAGTGGAATATTACGGTAGAGACTTTCAATAAACCACTGAAATTTAAATAGACACTGGCGCAAAGTGCAACGTTCTGGCCAAATTCCAAATTTAGAGCTTAGGCTCAACAATTCAGTTGCAACCGACGAACACTAGACAAATTTGGTACAGTGGAAATTCGATTGACGTTGAAGGAACAGTAAAATTGTCTGTGTTTTATAGAGGCAAGCAGTATTTACTCCAATTCTATGTCATAAATAATCCTGTCCAGGCTATATTAGGTTTGAAAGCGTGTGAAGAGTGGAAAGTTATACGAAGAGTAGAATAAATCAGTAAAACCGCCAATGCAGAATTCAATGCTCATGAAGATGTTTTTTCAACTAGTGGTATCGGATGTCTGCCATTAGATCATCATATAGAGATAGATAAAAACGTAAAACCTGTCGTGCACGCGCCTCGTCAATTTCAAGCAGCATTCCGTCCAAAAATCGAAGTAGAATTGGATCGTATGGAGAAGTATAGGGTTAATATCACCCGTTACTACACCAACAGAATGGGTCTCATCGCTTGTTACGGTTGTCAAACCAGACAAGATTCGTTTGTGCATTGACCCCAAAGATCTAAACGGGGCGGTGAAGAGGGAATATTATCCTATGAAAACCGTGGAAGATGTTCTTACAAGACTACCTTGAGCCAAGATATTTTTCACCCTTGACGCCTCGAGTGGATTTTGGCAAATTCCTCTCGACGATTGACGAAGAGTCATTATTTCTGACCTATTTCAATACCCCATTTGGACGATATAGGTTTCAACGCCTACCATTTAGTATCAAATCCGCACCTGAAGTTGATCAACGAGTTATGGAGGAGTTGTTTGATGACATAGAAGGATGTGAGGTAATTGCTGATGATGAAGAGCATTGAAGAATGTCCTCGATCGAGCACGTGATGTTCAGCCGAAATTAAATAAGAAGAAATGCAAGATACGTGTTAGAGAGGTGTCGTATATTGGACATACTTTAACGTCAGAAGGAATCAAGCCAGACAAAGAAAAAGTCAAAGCCATTTTACTGATGCCCGAGCCAAGTACCAAACAAGAGTTGCAGTGGTTCATCGGAATGGTACAAAAAGTCGCAAAGTTCATTCCTTATCTCTCTGAGAAATTAGCGCCACTACGATCCTTGTTGAAAAAGAATGCGGCGTGGCAATGGAATGCTGAGCACCAAAGAGCTTACGAACTGTTGAAGAAAGACTGCAGCAAACAACCAACATATTGCTTTTCTACGACGTGTCGAAACCAGTAAAAATTTCAGCTGATAGTGGAAAATCTGGGCTTGCAGCCGTTTGTGAACAAGATGGCCACCCCGTAGTGTATGCTTTTCGATCTTTGTCCGATACACAGCAACAATACGCGCAAATAGAATAGGAGCTCTTGGCCATCTTCTTTGCATGTGAAAAATTCCACCAGTTCATTTATGGAAAGAGCGTAACAGTTGAGACAGATCACAAGGCTCTGGTCAGTATTTTCAAGAAGTCGCTGAATGACTGTCCCATGAGATTGCAAAGAATGCTTCTTCGTTTGCAACAGTATGATTTGCAAGTTGTCTACAAGAAAGGCACAGAATTATACTGTATGATACATTAAGTGAAGCATATCAAGAAATTGGTGCAGATGACTCTCTTGAAGAGAGTTTAGAAATTCACATGGTATTGCCTATTTCTGCCCCGAAGTTGAAAGAATTACAAGACGAGACGGGAAAAGATCCTGTCATGCACAAATGACGACATGTTATTCTTAATGGCTGGCCAGAACGCAAGTCACATTTGTCTCAATCAATTCAAAGCTATTGGGACTAAAGAGAAGAGCTCACGATCCATGATGAACTTATCTTCAAACCTCTGAGTAGAATCGAGTAAACGTCGAGCACGAGAGGTTCTATTTGGCCGGAGACGGACAACGAAATTGAAAAACTCGTTAAATTGTGTAGCATCTGTAACCAGAACATGCCCCAGCAACCGTCAGAACCCTCAAAGCCCCCATCCAACTCCATCTAGACCGTGGGAACGTATTGGGGTAGATATCTTCATGTTTCACGGAAAAAAAATATTTGAAAACGGTCGATTTCAGCTCAGGATGGTTCGAAATTGATCTGCTGAGTAATGTGTTATCTACAACCGTCATAACGAAGTTAAAGGCACAAATGGCTCGATATAAAATTGCAAACATCATCGTTAGTGACAACAGTCCTCAGTTTTGTTCTAAACAGTTCCAAGCATTCCAACGGGCATGGCATTTTGAACACATAACGAGCTCACCAGGATATCCCCAGAGTAATGGTGGTGCAGAAAGAGCTATCCAAATAGCGAAATCACTGATGAAGGAAGCTGTAGAAGATGGTGTTGATCCCTACCTGTCGTTATTAAACCATCGCAATACACCCCGAGATTCGGTACTGGGAAGTCCAGCACAACGTTTAATGTTAACGCATACAAAGAGTCTTCTTCCTATGGCTAAAGAGCTGTTAAAGCCACAAGTGAAAGATCCTGAAGTGGTCCAAGAAAGGCTGCAACATTACAAGAATCTGCAATAGAAAAGTTATGATCGAAGAGCCCAAGAATTGCTAATATTGAATCAAGGCGATGTCGTCAGAATCCGAGGAGAGAAGGGATTTATGCAGAAAGGTGTTGTTGTAGAAAAGTCGCAGCATTCTAGATCTTATCTGGTCAAATCATCATCCAAATCGTATAGAAGAAATAGAAAGCATTTGTTGAAAGTGGATGAGCCTATTGAGAGATACGATGTTGAGAAAGTGGATTAAGGTGGTAAAGAAGATCAATCAAAAGAACAATTGAACGCAAATGAACAATTACAGTCAGAAACACAAGCTGTTGTTTCAAGACCAAACAATGATGATTGAAATAGTAGTTTGAAAACATATACTAGAAGCGGACGGTTGGTTAAGCATCCACATAGACTTAATTTGTAAACTGTTGAGGTTAATCTTAAGTTTAATATATAACAAAGTATTTAAGTTAAAGATGTAAGACAAATATCTCTAACAACTTAATAGATTCCAGAACTGAGAAATTGAACAAAAAAGGTACAATTATAGTTACTTAAAGCTTTGTAAAGAAACGGAGATGTACTAAAACTCTGAACAATTAGTCATTTAGTATTCATGTATATAAGTACGTTTTTGAGTTCAATACATGTTGTCTTCTACAGTAGCTTGCTTTGACTTTAACTCAGAACATTACAATATTCGCCCAGATTCACCTAATAGGCTGTCCGACCTCCTCTGCCAATGTTCATAGACTTTACTAATTGTAAGATCTGAGACACAGGCAACATTGAACCGAGTAGTAGATAGAAAGAAATCGGATATTTGTACTGAAAAGTACATAAAAATCTGTGAATTGGAATAACGAAACAGCTGGCCATTACAATTATCTTCTGTCAAAACGGTTTGGTAGAAAACGCAGGGTTGGGGCGCGGGTGAAATCGTGAATTTGCTGAATTTCTATTACGATAGTTTCAAAGTTTTGCTCAACACTCAATACGAATTATTGAAGAACATTATGCCGAAATGCATCCGTTGGAACTGATAATTGGCCAAAAAATATGTATATAATTTCCACAATATCACGCATGCGCAAAAAAACACTACACTGTCGTACGGTGCATGGAAATGTGTACAGCTGTATAAATTAAGGTTGTCCCCGAGCAAAGCGGAAAAGTCGAGTACGGGCTCGAAAAGCTGCTGGGAACGTGACCGGATGTTGGACCGACAGACATTTAGCCGACAAACACTAAACCGACAGACGTTTGACCGACAGGACCTTTTACCGACAGACATTTAGCCGACAAGACATTTGGCCGACAAGACATTTAGCCGACAGGACATTTGGCCGACAGGACATTAGGCTGACAGGACATTTGGCCGACAAGACATTAGGCTGACAGGACAATTCACCGACAAGATCTTTTATTTCATGTTTATTTTCTAAAATAATGCTCACGGGTAATGATGACTCATTGGATGACTCATACAAATTAGTCAAACTATTAGTCAAATTAATGACTCGTGCAGGTATTGTTCCACGGTTTCATTGTCTCAAAGCACTATGAAAACAAAAGAATCACTCAGTTATTTCACGAATTTAAGACTCAAAGCGATTGGGAGTGATTTGGACTTAAACGCCGACAGCTTTTTAGACTATATACATGATATTGCACATAACTTGTAAATATGCGTGAAAGTTACAATAAATATTATTTCAAGACGTTGTTTCAGGTAATTGAAATGCCGGTGAATTGTCCTGTCGGCCTAATGTCTTGTCGCCCCAATGTCCTATGGGCTAAATGTCTTGTCGGCCAAATGTCCTGTCGGCTAAACGTCAGTAGGTGAAAGGTCCTGTCGGTCAAGCGTCTGTCGGTAGATAGATAGATAAAACTTTATTTAAAACCGCTAACCCCTTCAGCATTTGCTGATTTCCAAGGGGGGCTTTATATAATAGTTACATTTACATATTAAATTACACAGTTAGATAAATAGAGATATAATAATAGATTTATGACTGCAGGCTAGTATCAGTGTCTGTCGGCCAAATGTCTGTCGGCCAAACGTCCGCGCACCTGCTGGGAATCGCAAAAATTCATTAATTTTTTAACGATTCCCAGCAAGCCTTTCGCGCTCGTATTCGACTTTTCCGCCTTGCTCGGGGACAACCTTAACTGAAATTATGGTTGTATATTCTAGGATATTGTAATATCTCCATTTTCGTAAAAAATTGCATTATTTAGTAAATGGCATGTAAATTTTTTTAACATTATAACTTCTTCGTACTACTGACCTTGCAGTCACACAAGAAATGTACTATTTATTTAAATCAATTCTTCCGTTTCAGTTTGCAAAGATCCTAGAGCGTTAGGAATGCAGAGTGGAAAGATCCCAGATTCAAGAATACATGCCTCGAGTGAATGGTGGGATAGAAACTGGGGCCCTCGTTACGCCAGATTACATGGGGATAAATGCTGGGTTGCTCAGCCATCAGACACCAACCAGTGGCTGCAAATTGATTTCAAATATAAAGCAATAATTACAGAGATTCTCACACAAGGCCGTACGCAATTCGAACAATGGGTTGGAAGTTACACCATTGCTTATTCTGACGATGGCGTGAACTTTACAACGTACAAAGGGGATAAAGGACAAGATAAGGTAACTATCATATATTTCTCAGTTCCACAGCTCTTTGGCTGGTTGTAGGAAAATAGTTAGAATACCATTTTGGGCATCTCAGTCGATAGAACTAATTGCAGAAATGTTTTGTAGATGTACTAACAATTTTATACATTTTTAAACTTAACCAGGAGCAGTTGCGAAAATGCAAATATAAGCCCTCTGGCAGGAATTGAACCTGCGTTCCTGGAATCGAATCACAGGGTCGCAGATGCGAGTCGTGGGAGACGGCCTATATATAGTTGTATTTTTTACAACTGCTCCCTGGTTAAGTCTAATAAATGTATAAAGATATACACTCAATAATTTTGACCTACAAAACTCGTATATAATACCATATATATAATTGAAGAAACTTTTGAGGTTTAGGCGACCTACGTTTTGAGCGAAGGAAGGAAGTTATATACTACTCAGACAGTGCTAGACCACTTCCTACTTCCCGAAAATGAAACACCTACTCTTCGTGTGGAAGGCCGCTTTCCATTATTTATCAGAGATCTCGCTATAAACACTTCTTACGTTTGGTTACAATGGTAGATTGGTATGACGAGGCTGGCAATTAACTAGTTAACAGTAATTTTACTCTCTTATTTTTTGAGCCTGTTCATATAAGCCTAGCTATTACTCGTAAACTCGCCTGAGTGAGATCTGCATGCCCTTGGGTAACGAATACGAAATCTGTCAGAAAAAATGTTTTCATTATTCATATTATAAAATTACGTCATTGTGATTATACAGAGTGTCTAAAAAACGCAATCCAAATTTAGCATGCCATTATGCGTTTATTATTTGGTGCATGAACGTATTTTTCTCATAGTCACAAAGATCAGGCTTTTGGCTGTTGAATGAAATGTTTTTCATCCATTATAGAGAAGAATTGAGCAAATACGAGTCCAATAAAAATAGTTTGTCGAAATCGCATGTTTTCACCGCTGCGCCTAATTAAAACAGTACATTACAAAAGTGAAAGCAATTAATCACGAATGTGTCATTTTAACAATGAGCTCAGATGATGATTACTGATCAGAAGAATCTTTTGTGTATCCGAAAACATTTTCTCCTTCAATGATTATACCGACATCAGTTGAAGTGTTTCATTAGTTGAAGTGTTTTATTAGTTGAAGTGTTTTATTAGTTGAAGTGTTCTATTAGTTGAAGTGTTTTAACAGCTTTTAGTTGCAGTGTTTTATCCTGTATAAATATTCGTAATATTATATTATTATTATTATTATCCCCGAACCTCGCCTCGGCGTAAGCCCGGGGCGAGTGTACTAATATTCTCTGATTCAAAATATTGGTGGACTTACTTGTTTACTGTGTCATTTACTTCACTCTCGTCGATTTTCAGGCCATTTCGTTAAACCCGGCATATTATATTGTATATCATCTATAATATTATACCCTTTACTAGGTACACTAAGGTGGGCAGCTGTAACGCCGGGCGAACTTGGGCAATACCTAAATTTCAACAAAACCCGTCGATAAAATATCGCGGCTATACATATTTATGTCTATTTAATCTTCCCAACTTGTAAAATATTTCCCTCGCTTTTCCTTGAAGAATTAAAACAACTTAATGTATAAAACTAAAATACTTTCTCCGTCCTTGTGAGTCGATCTGCCGTGGAAACAAACCGTTAAAATTTGAATTTTTCAAACTTAATTTGTAACCGCATCTTTTGTTAAAACATTTCTCCTCAACCCTCCTGATCTATTATTTGCACGTGGTTATATCAGGAGGGTTGAGGAGAAGTATTTTAACGAGAGGTGGGGTTACGAAGTTTGAAAAATTTAACTTTAAACGGTTTGGTTCCACGGCAGATCGACTCACGAGTGCGGAGAATGTACGTTAGTTTACATTAAGTTGTTTAGTTTACATTAATTTACATCAAGTTGTTTAGTTTATTTTGACACGCTACAACGTCAATTAAAAATATTGATTTCCACGAAGCGCGTGTGTTCAACAGTTATTATATATAAATGTTCTTATGACTCTTATGGAATCAAATAAAAGAAAATAGAAATAATCTTTCTGTTCCAATTGACAAAATTGACAAAATAGACAACTGACAAAACATATAGATAACTATTTAAAATAAAGGAGTAATATATATGTATAAATATATTATTTAGTAACATGAGCAGAAATTTTTCTTCCAAATAGAAACTAGGATCTAATCCCTCTAATTCGTTTAGTCACTGAGTTCCATATTTTTGCCCCATTAAACATAAAACTCTTTTTCATGCTATTTGTGCGGCGCTGTGGCAAAACGAGTGTTGTTTCATTGTCACGGAGACAGTAATGTGTATTCTCATCTGTTAGGCTTTTAGGCCCAGACTTATTCAAAATTTTCAACATTAATATTGCCTTTGCTTTAGTTCTTTGTACTTTTAGTGTCTCCCATCCTAACGATGATCCCATTTAATGCAATATGAGCATTAACTTCATTATACCCATGTCCATAATAATATTTTGAAGCTTTTGTAATCGTTGTGATTGAGTTTCACCAAAAATGTCCCACACTTCACAACAATAAGTAAAGTATGGTTGTACAATTGCATTAAATATAGAAACAAGTGTATCACGGTCAACAAATTTTTTTAGTTTTCTAATAATAGAAATGGTGGACGTGATTTTCTTACAGATACTCTCAGTGTTACTTTTCCAAGAGAGATGCTGATCAACTATTACTCCTAGTGTATTGCATTCCTGCACTTGTTTAATTGGTCTGTTTTCAATCATTATGTTTAAATTTGAATCTGAAACAGTATGCACTAGAGATCTTGATCCAATGAGCATAAATTCAGTTTTGGCAATTTTTAGGCTCAGTTCGCGTTTAACCACATTCTGAGGTTTTCCAAACCAGAGTTCACTGCATTTTCAACATCATTAATTGTTCCACCGGAAGCAGTTAGGTTCGTGTCATCTGCAAAAAGTCTTGGCTTTTCCTATTTAGGCATTCAGTTAAATCATTTATGTATATTAGGAAAAATAAAGGACCTAAAATGGAGCCTTGAGGAAATCCACATTTAACTTTGTGTTCAGACGAGACAACACCATTTACCTGGCATTTTTGGGTGCGACCAGTAAGGTATGATCTCAACAACAAATGTGCCTTATCCTTAATACCGTAAATTTGCATTTTCTCAAGTAGAATTTCGTGATCTACGGTGTCAAATGCTTTTTTTTTAGATCTACAAAAACTACTAAGTTAAACATTTTTCGATCTATGTTAACGTACAAACTATTTGTTGAATCTGAAAGGGACGTAGCGATAGAGTGAAACTTACGAAAGCCAAATTGGTTATCAGAAAGAATTTCGTTTTTAGTTAAATAATCATACAGCTGGTCGTACAGTAATCTTTCCATGATTCCGCTTTATGACTGGTAGTATCGAAATTGGCCTGTAATTACCAGGAATATTACGATGACCACTTTTATGAATAGGTAAAACTCTGGCTACTTTCCATTCTCCTGGACCGGAGAGCTGCAAAGAGTAATACTTTGATTAAGAATTTATGTAAGTGTAGCAGAAATTACTGGTGATGCTAATTTAAGAATTTTACTGGAAATTTTGTCAACACCACATGCTCTTTACAAGACAGCTAGTCCTCTTAAAAGATCAAAAATTTTCTTTACCGCAATTGGTGTAAATGCAGTGAACTCGGATTCAGAACTTTTAGTATAATTTTGAAAATCACAGCTAGATTCATCCAACTTGCTTGCCAAGTTTGGTCCAATATTTGCAAAGAATTCATTTAACCCTTCTGCAATCTCTGCAGGATTTGTTAATTTAGATTCATTAAAAATTAGTTTATTTATAATCGTGGGTTCCCTTTCCGATCAAACTATTAATAGTTTTCCAAGCCTGCTTTGGATTTCACTTTTGGTTAGCAATCTTTTTAGAATAAGAGTCTGTTTTGGCTCTCCTTAATTCGGTATTTGTTTGATTTCTGGCTTTTTTATAAATGAGCCAATCAGACTCTTGTTTTGTAATAATTGCTTTTCTTTTCAATTCATCTCTTTCGGTTATGAACATTTTAATTTTGCTTGTAATCCAAGGGATACTCTCTGATTTTATATCTTTGTTTTGAAGTGATGCATGCTGATCCAGGTCTCCCACATAGTATTTGGATTATCTGGAAAATAATAAATATGATCCCAGGGTTGATTCTGCAAATCATTAAGAAATCTTAGATCATTGAATTTCTTCATGTTTCTAATTTCATCAATATTTACATGACGTTTTACTGAAAAATTTATTTTTGTTATTCCAGTATGTATTACCCAGAGTGAGAAATTTTCACTGGTCTATTTGTAACAAAATGATCAATAACGGTGGATGTTGATGATGTTATGCGCGCAGCTTCATCAATCATTTGTGACCATTGATATAGTTCATATACGGATTTGAGTTTTTTAGTTAATTGGTCTGGATTTGTCTTAAGTAAATCACAGTTTAAATCACCAAGAATGTGAATTTCTTTGTTTTCATCATCTATTTTTTTAACGAGACTTTCTAATTTTTTTTTCTAATTTGTTTTTAAATTAATTCTTCAAGAAAAAGCGAGGGAAAGAATTTTACAAGTTGGGAAGATTGAATAAACATAAATATGTATAGCCGCCACTTGGGAAGCATTTGGCAATATTTTGTCGGCGAGTTTTGTTCAGATATAGGTTTTGCACAAGTTCGCCAGGCGTTACAGCCGCCCGGTGATATACAATATAGGCCGGGTTCAACGAAATGGCGTGAAAATCGGCGAGAGTAGATGAAGTAAATGACACAGTAAACAAGTAAGTCCGCCAACATTTTGAATCAGAGCGTATTTAGACTTTTTTTTTACAATATTTTACAATATATGAAGTGTGTATTATATGGCATTCTCGTGATGTTTTAATATCATTATATCAAACTAAAACCACACCCAAATCACACATAATACATAAAGGAAACTAAATAAGTTTTACTTTATAATTTAAAGTACATGTTTAATACATGCAAAATATAATAAAATTAAAAAATAAATAAATACCTACACTGAGCCTGGGCTATCTGTGGAGAAATTCATCAACTTAAGTCCTAAGGAGAGTTAATTTTCAATAGTTTTAGACCCAATTCTCAACGGTGAAAATATGCACTTTCGTCAAACAATTTTTATCGGACACGTATTTGCTCAATTGTTCTCTATAATGGATGAAAAACATGTCATTCAACAGCCAAAAGTCTCATCTTTATGATTATGAAAAAATTACGTTCATACACTGAGAAATTAACGTACATTGGCATGCTAAAGTTGGATTGCCTTTTTTAGACATCCTGTTGAACAAGGTTGCATCATGGGGTGCAAGTGTAGTACCTCGTATTTAAAATACTACAGGGTTGAAACTGGTATTTTTCATATTATAAACCTTTATATAAAATAGATATTAGAGAATGAGTTTAACAAAATCCGGTTTGTGTTTGTACTGTATGAGAAACGAGCGCTCCATCCTGGTTAGTCGAGATGTTGTCACCTTGCGCTATGTGGATCTCAGTCAAGTGAAATAAAATTTTCTATATGAAGGCTTTATAAACTTTATTCCACCAAACCAGGATGAACATTTTTCCCGATTATCAGCTAGAATATAGTATTGAGGGACATGGTTGGAAAATACAAACAAAAAGTAAATATTAGTATACCTAAACAGACAGATGCAGTTCTTTATAATTGACAAAAAAGGGATTTCAAAGACGCATATGTTTATACTGAATGTAGCCCAACCGAGACGGGATATTTGGTGCGATAAAAACAATCATATGAGGATAGAAAAATCATCTTCATGAGTGAGATGAATTATCACCCTACTTCACAATCATATTATATCAGCCTCAAGTTCATGCTATTTTTCATGTGCATTCAAACAATTTCGGAAGCATTTTCTTGACGAGCTAATATAATAGACAGATATTTCATGACTAAACTGATGTATCACTTTGAAAACAGGTATTTTCAGGCAACACTGACAGAAATAGTGTTGTGCGTCAAGAAATTTCACCCGTTCTTGTTGCGAGATTCATCAGAATCCAACCAAAGACTTGGGAATGGCACATCGCCATGAGAGCTGAGGTTCATGGTTGTATTGAAGGTAAGACGCGGAATATATCCACATTCTAATATTTCAAAAACTCTATGGCAGGATTGGAGTTAAGTTACTATTCGGCTTAGTTACTTACTAAGGACACTTTTGAATTGATATATACTAAGATGTGTGCAAAACATCGGGAATGGAACTTCACCTAATCATGTTTTCTATTTATTGGATGACAGGGGTGTAAGGGGGTTCTCCGCCAGGCGATTGTGCTAATCGTGATCAGCTCGATGACTGCATTTCTTGCGTTTTCTGAAGCAAGTTCGTAAAAGAATCGCACTACCATTTCTGATAATTCGCTATTTCGCCAAGGCAATCCTTTAAATTGAAAGGGCACCTTTGCCCCCTTGCCCCTCCTGGTAAAGGCCAACGTGAGCGGCTGCCCCTCCTGCCCCTCCCCCCAGTTCCGGCGTCCCTGTATCAGCCTGCATGCAGTCCCAGATTAAGTAACTATGGAAACGACTAAAGTGGTAAATCGATCCCTCGAGATTTGCATGCTGGGGATTGATTTTATGTGATAAACTTTCTAGGGAAGCTTGTGACCGGTTTAAAGCCTCAACAGATTTCATGAAAATCAACAATTTCAGTGGTAGATTGCTTAATTAAACTAGAGTATACATCCATTCAGAAACCCTCGCCTTCCTGAAAAAACTATTGTACTTTCCGAACATAAAGTATTTAAAGTAGTTGTCATAGTAACGCAATAATTTTATTAAGAATATTTTTATATTAAGCTTTTGAAGTTTTCAAAATCTTGCAAAAACGAAACATATTTGCAAGAAGTCAAGAAATGTTTGCTATTTCCCTGTCGTCATGCAGTCGTTGTAACGCCAATTTAAAATTGGACAAATCAGGGTTCGCTATTCATGACAGTTGATCTGTTATATTTTGAGATCAGCGAGGATGACCATCCATGCTC
Organism: Paramuricea clavata; assembly: GCA_902702795.2. Classification (NCBI taxonomy): domain Eukaryota; kingdom Metazoa; phylum Cnidaria; class Anthozoa; order Malacalcyonacea; family Plexauridae; genus Paramuricea; species Paramuricea clavata. The sequence continues at coordinate 1,188 of CACRXK020006927.1, read as the reverse complement.
AGTTACCCATGCGCCCGCGATTATTGATGAATTTTATCCTTCGCTATATACATAAACGTGCATTGAAAATCGCATTCCCCCAGTCCTCGTACGCTACTTCACTTAGAAATGTTGGCCTTCTTACACTTTACCAGCGAAGAGAGAATCAGTCCTTGTCATTTTATAAGAGCATCCACCAACACTCAGACGACAAGTTGAGAACATAACTTCCCAGTGCTATATCCCACAAATTCAATCTAAGAAACAAACGCACTTATCCTATGTACAAGTGCAAAACTGAACGATATAAGAACAGTTTTATCCCAAACTGTATTAGAAACTGGGACCGACCATAGGCAGCATAACATAATATTTTATAGTATATATCATCAATATAGTTTATACTATAGTAGTTTTAATATATATATATATATATATATATATATATATATATATATATATATATATATATATATATATATATATATATATATATATATATATATATATAGAGAGAGAGAGAGAGAGAGAGAGAGAGAGAGAGAGAGAGAGAGAGAGAGAGAGAGAGAGTGTCTCAAAAAAAACGCTACGGAAATTAAACAGGCTGTCGTGCATCGTAAACGTGGCTAAACAATTCAATTTTTACATAGGACGAAAGAACAGTTATTTAGCTTTTCAATGATACTCTTTTTAAGTCGTAACGATGAGAAATGGACACATACTCGTCAAATAAAAATTGCCGGTCGAAATCACATTCTTCCACCGTTGGGAATTGCATCGAAAACGAAACATAAACAATTCCCAAGAGGGAATTAAAATTGAATGTTAAATTATCTAAACTAAGCTCAACTCGTCAATCTTCCTCTTAGTGAGACAATATAACTCAATACGAGACTCAATTTGGTACGAAACATGGTTCAATTAACCCCTGAACAGAGAACATTCGTTATCAAAACGTTTTATGAAACAAATAGCTTGCAGCAGGCTCGCGTTGCTTTTGGATTGACTAACTTTGCATAATTAATGTATTTTCAATTCCCAAGTGGAAGATATATATATATATATATATATATATATATATATATATATATATATATATATATATATATATATATATATATATATACACTCTAAAAACACTCTGGTTAAATTCAACCAGGAACTGGATCAATAAACTACCTAGCACATTCCTGGTTAAATTAACTGATT
>CACRXK020006926.1:0-24033 GCA_902702795.2 Paramuricea clavata | reverse complement strand
CAGGGCCTTTTTAACATACAAGCTGGGGGGGCATTTGCCTCCCCCCAGTCCCCCCTTGTGCCCCCCCACGAAATCACATTTTGCCCCCCCCAGGAAAAGTCCCTTTTTCCTAAAATTATACAAACAATCCAGCGAAGATTAACAAATAGATAAACGGAAAGTAAGTTTTAGGCTTTATCCTTTGTTCTTGTTTAACAAAATCGATTTAAATTGTTACTTTTTTACCACTAAGCCATGATAAATTATTGTTAATATTTTTTTTATTTTTTGGATGCTCAGAATGCAGGAAATAGCATTTCACGGTTTCAAATTTCAAAAATTTTCTTGGGATTATCCCTCTAATAAGTAATGATAAATTACAGTTAATATTCTTTTTTACTTTTAATTTTGTGCATTTTTCCATCTTTTATTTCAAATACAACTATAGTTAGCATAGATTTTAGAGCAAATTTGGATGCTCAGAATGCAGGAAATGGCATTTCCGTGGTTCAAATTTCAAAAATTTTCTGGGGGAGTACACCCCCACACACCTGACCATTGCTATCCTCCTCTAATAAGTAATGATAAATGATGGTTAAATTTTTTTTTACTTTTTGTGCGTTTCTTCCTTTATTTATTTCAAATACAAGTATAGTTAGGATAAATTTTGGAGCAAATTTGGATGCTCAGAATGCAGGAAATGACATTTCCGGGAGTCAAATTTCAAAACTTTTCTGGGGGAGTACACCCCCAGACCCCCATTCATGCGTGGTATATTTGCCACACACGTGGCTTTCAGCCATTGCTATCCCCCTCTAATATATTATCTCGCAGAAAGGTCCCTTTTCAAAAAATGCCCCCCCACGGGAAAATCCTTAAAAAAGGCCCTGACACACAGTTCTTATATTCTCACATGTGTCATGTTGCTTTATGTTAACATTCCTTCATAATAAATTATACTAAAAAATAGTGAAAATTCCTGTCACTTGATAAAAAAGCCAAAATAGAGCCAAAAGGCCAAACATTTTTTTCAAAGCCAAACAAGAAATGTTATGAAAAAGCCAAAATCGAGTTATTTGGCTGCAAAAAGGCCAAGTTGCCAACCCTGATTGATCAATTCATTTGGTAAAAAATTGCTCAACTTCCTGTTTACTGGCATGCTTGTTCCCAATTGGTCATTCAGTCACTGAAACGTAAAGTCATTGGTTGATTTGAAGAAAAGTTCAAATTTCAAAACAATCGCGCGCGATTCCCACGTATGCGTGACATTTTGCGTGACAATGAGCTCAATATATGTTACTGGAGTTGAGCATTAGTAAAAAATAATATGTATAAAGTAGACAGGGCTGAAAAGTGGGATTGTGGGAAGAGAGGGAGAGGGTAGGGGACTCCCCTCCTTTCCACTTTCTCAGAATTAGAAACCCTGATACTCCTGCTAGGTAGCTCTGGTTAGGTAGGGGACAACTTGTCAATTTTAGGAAGTCTTTCTTGATATTTGCTGTGTTGGCAACTTTTTTTCAAGGTACTGTAACGTCTCTGATAGGAATTTCGTATTCCTTCTTCAAGCTCATTTTCCATATACCCAGTTCGTCTGTATACAACCTCATTGGAGCTATTGTATTCCTTATTTGCTGCATTCACAGCGAGTCTTCATGGCTTCTTTGATAGCATCCAATATTTAACAATTATTCGCCGAAGGCGAGGTGATTATCGGTGAATATAATTTTTATTCACGATAATTACCGAGCCTGAGGTGAATAATTGTTTTAGTATCATTTCATAGGTGATTATTTGGGAAAAAAAACACATTTCTTCATCATTTAATTGAAAAACGGCTTCGGCCACCAATTCGAAAATCGCTTAGGTGATTATCGCGTTATAATCATCTCAACGGCAACCAATCAGCGTGGAGAATTTTCAATAATCACCTATGTAATTATATACTAATTCATAATAATCCTTTGTAGCTCTTCGTTCTCATTTAAAGTGACCATAGTGAAATTCGAGTGATGTATGATTGTATGAATGCACTACGTAGGTGCATGTGGTACCATTTCTCTTTCCCATGCGATGATGCTACCATGCATGTTCATGTAGCTTCGCGTGTTTTTGAACACGATGTATCGTTTTCTGCTTTATTGCTGATTATAGACGCTGTATTTATCGGCTTACAATCTGAGTTCTAGCTTGCACGCAAATGTAATGCCTGTCAGTACATGATCGGTAACTCATGCTCTGCTGTCAGATTCATTGTGACCAGCTCGAACAATTCAGAAAGAGAGTTTAGTTAGTTGCAGAATTGCAGCAACCATTCAAACCATGACATTTTGCCGCTCGATACAGTAGGCGGGCAACGTGTTTAGAACACAGCTGCTGTAGCTCCTCACTCTCCTCCGTCGAGTTCAACGGGTTTTGAAAGATTTCATAGCTTTAAATTTCTCTCTGTCAGAATGAATGGCTCAGGTTTTGTCTCATATAATTTGTGGAAAGGAAAACAGGGATTACCAAAGTGTAATGTTATGAAATATAGTGTAAAAACTTTGTTTAAGCAGATAGTCCTGTTTCGTTTGTAGTAGCCATTTTTTATTTATTGTCATTACACAACTATGTTGTAAATTTATACTGACTCCGTTTGATAAAACGAAATGTTTACCACGAAAAACAAAAGGTAAACCTATTTAAGTGATATGAGTTTTTCGCCCGCGTGCACAATATACAATAAACCTTGGTAAAAAGAGAAATACTACGCATACATTAGCTGATCGTTAGCATTCATTTTTCTACAAATGCTTCAAATTTGAAACACAGTTCAATATGAATTCATGTGAATAATGCATGTCTTTCCACACAAGTGTTGTCCTTGCGAACAAGGTCAATCTGTCGCCTCCATGCTGCCCCCGCACTGTTTGGGCAACGGGGGCAGCTGCCTCTGGCTAAAAATTATCATGTGAATTGTAAAAGGAAATAAATGGAAAATTAAGAGTACATTTTCAATCTATTCTAATCATAATACAATTTTGTCAAGGAGTGTCCTGACTGAATTTTCTCGGCTAATTCTACTGACGTTTGAAATCGGTTATAGTAAATGAATTAGTAATTCATGAAATAGACAACGCCCTTGTTGTTTTTCCCTAGCCGGCTTTTCATTTGCATGGTAAGTGTAAAGATGGACGACTAACAATTCGTAAAGACATAATATTTATAATATGAATATGTTATTAATCATATAATTAATTTTATATTTTGGTTTTCTGACAGTTTTCGCAGTTAAAAATGAACTGTCTATGTATAACCACTATATGACTGCCATCATGTAGCATCCAAACATATATGTAGCATATAGCAAGTCCCCCCACTGAATAAATTATCGATCATTCTGAAATCAATATTTAACACTGTTCAAAAGTGATTTATTGTGACTTTTACATCATTCTCCAGGTGCCTCCACAATGCAGGAATAAAGAAATACATAAAAATATTGCAAATATCCTAAAAAATCCTAAAATATCCCTGTGTTTTTACGTGAGAGCCTGGGATCTAGTCTTTCAAAATAAACAAGAAACATGGCTGCTCGAAACAGCTCAAATTTGTATTAAAACTTGTCGTTTTCGGATATTAAGATGGCCTAATGGCGACATACAAGAACCGTAAAAAGGCGAACATTTAAACGTTTCGGGAACTAGTTTCCCTGGAAATTACAGCGGATTTATTTAGCTAAATTAATGCGCGAATCAAATCGAAACCTTGACATCCCTCCCCCCGGGCATACCCCCGGGAATTTGGATTTTGACGTTTTGGTCAGGTCAAATTCCCTACATATATTTGTAATTCCCGTCCAAATACACCACGCATTGGGAAAAATTGGAGTTCAAATACCCCACCCCATGTACGAATTGGAAGCTGCAGCATTTCGCAATTTTGGAATTTCAAAGTTTTTGTTTCCTTCAAAAACTCTCTTCAATCGTTCAAAGCCGTTTTCTTGTAGCCAACCAAGGACAAAGTTAATTCCTTTGCACTTGAAGACTCATCCATTAATTATTGACGCCATTTTGAATTCTGCACACGTGTTTAAAAGAAAAATTCAAATTCCCGACCCAGGTTCTGACTCGTCCCCAGTCGCTTCAGTAACGCGCGCGTTGAATTACCCAACGCGCGCTGATTGATGGGAATGTGACGGCGAGGGAAGCGACTGGGAAATCCTAATTCAAGATGGCGGACGTTATAATGGCGGACGCTGTTATCGAAACATGCGGCTAAATCGAGGAATGCACATTTGCCCGACGCCATCTTGAATTGCGCGCAATGACCTGGGTCTCAGTTATGATGTCATAGTATCAACCATGAATGATGTAATCAAAACAAACGTATTCGCGGGAAAATTAAAATAGTGGATTTTGATTGGATAATTGTCGCTCGCTCATTGCCACTTTATAAATAGTCTATTAAAAATGGTCATAATAAAGCTAGTTTACAGCAGCAAAAATTACAATAAATACACTTTTAATGCTTTTAAATCATAAATAATCATATTATAATGATTTAATATAGCTTTTGATATCATATAAAGGAAAATAAACCGGCCGAAAATACAAAATCTCGCGTATCGACATTTTTCACAGTGATTTGTATGCATTAATCGACACTTGGTCTCTGGCACGCAAATTTACTTTCGTATAGTGAGCACATAGTTGTGTGCACGGTAGCTGGAAATTCAGAAAATACCCTTCGATTCCGCATGAAATTCTGTATAAACAGCCCTAGTTTTCCTTTTTCATTGAAAAACTGAACGGAGATATTCGCCCTTTAATACTCTAAAACTCGAGTCTTTATCCTACTATAGGAATTTGTGTACACAGTAGATGGGAAATCGGAGAACACGATTGAATTCGCCATAAAAATCGGCAACTTTTCATAGTAAATATCTCTACTCAACTGTTTAATAAAGAAAACTTTTTATTGCGTGTTTACCTCCCAGCTGACAATAGAAATAAACTACGGATGTAGACAAGGGATAAAGGAGCACTTTAATGGATAACCATTTTACTAACTCATTATTATCATAAGATAACCACAAATGTCCCGAGTTAATAATGATTCAAGATGGCGTCATGTAAATGTGCATTCCTCGATTTAGCCGCTAGTGTTATCGAAGAGCGAGAAAGGGACGAAATATTTTCAAGGCCGTTTCGCGAGGCGTATCTGACGAATAAAGTTGTTTGTCCGATGGCTGAATGCCTGGAAAACTTTCGTTTTTTTAAAGAAAGTGGACTTGCGCATCATTTCCGCACTGTTCACAACCGACAGATGGTGCCGCAAGATACGAAGAATTCATTCAGCTTTGGCCATGAAACGTATGTTTGGCGAAGAAACTTTAAGATTTATTAAATATATCTCTTTTTAAATTGACCACTCTCCTCTGTAGAGGCTTTGTGTTTTGTTTTGGATTTTTTTCAAGTTCCACGCTCTGCCTCTCAACTATTCTGCCTGCAAACTTCGAAAAGCCCCAAATTAAAACACAAAGCCTCTACAGAAGAAAGTGTAAATCGACCGTAATCCATAATTCTTTGCAAGAAGAAAACATATCTTAAGAAAATATTTGAAAAGACATAGCATCAAGGCCATAAAATTTGTAAGATATAATCACAGCTTTTATCGATGTTATGCACCTGTTGCACCAGTCAAAGTAAACCCCGACCCCACCCCCACCCCACGATATAGGTGGGATTGGCTTTGAATACCGTACCAAAACAGACAAATGCCCCACAATATGGGACAAAATTTTCTAGCCAAAAACAAAAAAATGCCCCACCCCCTGGGGGATAATTGTAAGTCGTGTGCGTGAATTTATCTCCTGCAAAATATCTCCGGGCTGCGCGCCGCATAAACCGTCCACATTTTAAAATATTAATATTTTGTTCCATTTGAAACTCAAAAGAACGATAAAAACGTAATAATAATATAAACAAACAAATGTCGAGCTTTCCACAACAATAGATTTCATGGATGGATGGACATATTATTAAACTGGTATTAACATATAGATTGAAAAGAAATTAAATTAATAATATATTTATAAAATTCTTCTCGATTTCATTTCCTTACAAGCACCCCATTTTGTCCTTTGCAAATCACATGGTATAAAATGGTAGAACCTGGGGATTCCATTGGACAAAACGGTACAAAATAGTACAAAATGGCCGCAGACAATCCCCTAACAATCACCATTATCTTCCCGGCAGAATGACAAAACCAACAAATTCCCGACATGGTTGGGACAGAATTCGATGACAAAAAGCCACTAAATCCCCACCAAGTCCCCTCTTTGCCCGGGGCGGGGGGGGGGGGTCTACTTTGACTGGTGCATTAATAAAATAAACTGTTCTTACAGTTCATATAACCAATTCAGGGTCACAAGGCATTATGGTAAAATTGACACCTGCCATCATTTTTATTATGGTGAATTTCAAACATACAGTTCAACTGGTCTATTTCAATTTTATTTCTTTGGATATTGTACTTTATCTAAGGAATATTAAAGCCTACACTACTGTATATATCACATATTTTGTAAATACTTTCAACATTGTTATGTTGCTATTTGGACACTGTAGAGTGTACACTGCTGAAACAATGTACCATATAACATATTTTAAAAATAATTTCAAATATTGTATTGCTATTTTTGCACAGCCACTGTGGACATCAGCTTCAGATGACAGGGGTAAATGAAATTAATCTTAATATGTCTATCTACCTATCTATCTATTTTTAGTATCACCAAATTAATAAATTCAATTGAGTGACAAAAATATCCATTCTATTAACAAATGCATGATGTCTGCTTTTGCTGTTGGATATTTCAATTATTTGTTCTTTCAACGGTTCGAAAGTACATACAGTGTCAGTGAGGATTTATACTATTCAATATTTGAGATAAAACAGTAACACTGTTATCACTCGAGTCAAATTATATCCATTATTTCAGAATTATTTCATAGATGTTTTATGTAAACATAATTATGGACTTGATATTTTTTTGTGTGTGTGTTTTGATGCTACATATGTACTCAGGTGAAAATAATTTAATGTTTCTTGATCTGCTCTGAAAACACATTGGTATTGAAGGTACTAGACTTAGTTCTGAAATACCAAACACTTGAACAGACTTGGCCTTGTAGCTCAGTTGGCAGAACATTGGACAAGGTAGTTGTCCCACCGCATGACCATGCAAACTTTTCAGCCTGTCCGGTGAGGATATCCACTCAGAGTAAAAAAAAATAATAATTATGGAGAGTCCATACATAGTCATAGCAGATTAATTCAAGTTAAATTACATGTACATGCTCTATTTAACCACGGATAATAAAATAAATTTATTTTATTATCCATGATTTACCACAAAACAACCCTTCACAACTGTAAAAAATTATTGCTACATTGAAATACGAGTGGGATGTGTGTACAGTAAAGGTTTTGTCTTTTAATCTGATTCACTTCCAATATTTTCATCATCAGACTCATTAACATCTAATTCATTCATTATTCCATACACTATTTTCGGTTGAAAGTGGCCAGAACTTTCCTTTTCCAACTTGCATAAGAATCAACATTGTTAGTGGAAATTGACGCCTTTTTGGGATCACCAAACTTTTCTACTGTTTTCCTACCTGGAACATATTAAAAGAACCTCCTTAAAATAAAATGTGCTGCCTTGAGTTGATCAGGGAACGGATCATACGAAGGGGGTAGGGGGGTTAGCTTCCTATTTCCTCTGTGGAGGTGGTATGGATGTTTTCTGGAGTGACCCATTACAAAAATCAATGACGTGAGAAAGAATGCTTCAGTATGCTTGTCTGGCATTAATTAGACACAAGTAAAATTCTGAATTAGGGTGCATCAGAGTGCATTTCACATACTGTATGCAGTCAGAGGCCTATTCGTGGCTGGGGGGGGGGGGGCTTGGGAGAATTTATTATAATTATATACACAGGGACGCCGGAACAATGTGAAGGCAAGGGGGCAGATTTTTGTTAAAGGGCACTTTTGAATTGATATATACTGAGAGATGTTTGCAAAACATCGGGAGTTGAACTTCGCCTAATCATGTTTTCTATTTATTGGATGATAGGGGTGTGAGGGGGTTCTCCACCAGGCGATTGTGCTATCCTTGAAGCCCGATGACTGCATTTCTTGCGTTTTCTGAAGCAAATTCGTAAAAGAATCGCACTAAAATTTTTGACAATTCGCTATTTCGCCAAGGCAATTCTTTAAATTGAAGGGCACCTTTGCCCCTCTTGGTAAAGGGCAACCGGGGCGGCTGCCCCTCCTGCTCCCCCATTTCCGGCGTCCCTGTATATACATTAGATTTATCAGATATATAGTAGAATATACTCATACTATTTGATTCAATCTCATGTTTAATGTCAGAAAATTGATGAGCAATACACTTTTCCTGTAGGTTAATAAAAAAACACTCTGTTAATTTATCAGTGAAGGAAAAACGTTTTAAATGATTATATATCTACAATTATTGTTACAGAAATTGGAACCAATGGTTCTAAAAGGATTGAATCAATGGTTCTAAACAGATTCAATGGAAAATTTATTTCTGACCGTAATTTTTAATAGAATTACACCAACCATTCTAGATATGAAATATTTGAGAATTTGTTTCTCTTCATATAATTGGCAGGACAAAGTTTAACAAACAAAGTTGTAGTAATATTGCAAGCAAATTAAAACATTTAGCAGTTTAAAACACTGGCTCTTACAGTACTACAGGTATCTGTTGTTTAGAAAGGAACCTAGTGGCCAGCTAGGTGTTACTAATAATATATGTAATGTTATTGATATTCAAAAGCCTGATAGTTTATTGTAATATATACAGTTTATTGTAATATAATTGTGTTCAATATATAGACCACAGTAAGACTTTTTTAAATGTTTATTTCATTAACAAACGACGTTTCGGAGATTTACTCCATCTTCAGGTAGGATTACAATTTGAATTTAAACTAACATGCGCATGCATAAACGTTAAAATTGCGACCGTTATTCGCGCGTGCGAAATTGCGTAAGCATATAAATTACGTGCACGTGTCCGATTAATTCTAATAAAAATTAGAAATTGTTAATTCTGTCTTTAATGTTTAAACTACGAAATCTAAGACATTTAACTGTTCGTATTTTCCATTCAAGTCTGGAATTAAGCTTTTGGATGAATAAATGCTTCGGTAATTTTCCGTTCTACAGATCCTTTTGTTCTTTTTAAAATCTTAACAGACAGTTTAGGTTTTTGTCCATAATGTTGGTCGAGGTGGTGTTTCGAGAAAGCCATGTTTTTATAGGACTTTGCTTTCGGGTTTGCTGCGGAACGAAAATGTTCTTGGTATCGAACCACCAATGGTCTGCCTGTCTCGCCTACGTACGTTGCTCCACAAAGGTCACAGTTGATTTGATACACGACATCTTTCTGTGTACACTGAATGGGAGCATTTGAGTTGCTGCAGATTGGGCATTTAGAGGTGTCTCTGCATACTTTATCGTAAGGTCGCGATTCTACGAGGAGTTGTTTAAGCGAGCTTTGTGGTCTTTCAACTATTCTGACATTGAGGTTTGAACTCTGGACCGCTCTTCGGATGTCAGTCGTAAAGCTTCTGGAAATGAATGGAATTGTGAATGTGGGAAGAGGTTCAACTTTCGATTTTGGCAGTTTTCGTTTTGTTGTCTGGACTTTTTTTATATAGTTGTTGCTATAGCCGTTTCGTCTCGCTCTTCTTTCAAACTTCCGTTCAGCTTCTTCAAACAAGGCGTCGGTTGAACATATGGAAGTATATGTCTTGATGGTGTTACCGATAGCGGCCCGTTTGATTTGTTCTGGGTGGTGTGATTTTGCATTCAACATTATTCCTTTGTTTGCCGATTTTGTATGCCATCCCGTCTCCACTGTTCCAGATTCGTTCACCTTGACTTTTGTGTTGAGGAATGGGAGGAATCCATCTTCACCTGGCAACTCGATTTCGAATCGTATTGATGGGTCTTGTGAGTTAAGCTTGTCTTGGATCTTTACAGCTTCATCTGGACCGCTAGCAGGTGTAATACAATCATCAATATATCGATAATACAAGGAAAGGGAAAGAGCCTGGTCGGAATAGATTGCTTGGTTTTCTATTCTGTCCATGAAGAGTATAGCGAGTATTGGGGCTAACCGGTTTCCCATAGCCAGACCTCGACGCTGTTGATAATAAGATCGTTTCCAAGAGAGACAGTTCTTTTCGAAGATAGCTTTGGTGAGTAGAATGATATCAGATACCGAAAATTGATAAAGTTGGATATTGTTCTTTTCTTTCTCTAGATATAAACGTAAGGTATCAATTGCTGCGTCGTTATCGACGCTTGGATACAAGGAAACCACATCTAGACTGAACAGGAGCTTGTTCTTCAGCTCTCCATTCTTAATGCTTCGTAGATTATTCAATAGGTGTTGAGTGCTTCTAAGATGTGCTTTCACGAATTGCAGGAGAGGGTTGCATATCATTTGTATGAGCCAGGAGACCTTATCGGCAGGACCACCACAACCAGAGATTATTGGTCGTACTTTGATGTCATCAGGGTTAGAACTCGGTATATTGTTCTGGAATTTGTGAGTTTTGGTTAGCAGGTAGATAACAGGACAAACACTGTGGGTCGTTTTTAATCTTCCAATGGATCTTTCGTTAACACGATTCTTTTTTGCAACGTATTCCCAAATTTCGTTGATCTCCTCTTCAGCTTTCTTCGTTAAATCATGGCATGGTCGGTAAAGTGATTCATTTCCAAGGTGTTTCTCCATTAATGTGTTATCTAGATTACTGTTCATTACCACGAATTCGCCACCTTTATCGCTCACCGATATTCTAACTTCTCGGGCTTTCTTAAGTGTGGTCAATTCGGACAGGGTTTCTCTTTGGTTTCTGGTGAGGTTGGGAGGAAGAGAACGTGACTTGTGTTTATTGATTACTTTCTTTACTTCGTGTTTCAAGTGTTGTAGTGACGATTCTAGATGTTGAAATTTTGTGTCTGGTGCTTTGCAGTATTTGTCGAAGGGGCAATGTTCAATAGTTTGTTCTATAGTATGGGTTGAGGAATTCTGCGTAGCCGTGGGTTGCTCATTTTCTGCGGTTGTTTGTTCCAGATGTATTTCTTTCCATCGTAGTCGATATGCCAGTTTAGCCAATTGGACATTAACGTCAAACTCTGTTCGTTTGTTAATGGTTTTTATTGAAGGAACGAATTGCGGTCCCAAATCTAATAAGTTTGCTGTACCGTTAGGTAGATCAGATGTTGATGTTAATACTGTAACTCTTGGACATGACTCTAAGTTGTTATCAGTTGACAACTGCGAAGTTATTTCAGAAGCATTCGGCGCTTTGTGATTGTTGCATGACAAAGATTCAAACTTACGTACCAGTTTTATTTTCTTTTCTTTCTTTAGTTTTACGAGACATTCAGTTAAGTGATGGTCGATCTTACTTCTATCTTCAATACTTAGTTCACTCATTTCGATTTTCTTTTGCACAATTTCATTTTTCAGAAATTTCAGCTCCTTATGGTGTTTACGGATGGCGTCGTTGAGAATTGAAAATGTTAAATTGTTACTGTGTCGCGCTATCGATTTGTTCTTTAATAGATTTGAAGATAACTGGATTGTGTTGCTTATAAAATTCGGAACGATCTTGGTTTTCTTGCAGCGGGTTAAAAAATGTATGTCTTGGATCTTCACGACATAGTTCATATTCAAAGCGGCGTAATCTCTTGCAGTTCGAAATGAAGGTTGGTCCAACCTGAGATTCTTCAAAATGTTTAGGAACGAACTTTCCCTAAGTCTCATGTTAATAGTATATTTTGTGTTCAATATATAGACCACAGTAAGACTTTTTTTAAATGTTTATTTCATTAACAAACGACGTTTCGGAGATTTACTCCATCTTCAGGCTCTTCTTCTTTTGGCTAAACTCGCATATCGACTACGATGGAAAGAAATACATCTGGAACAAACAACCGCAGAAAATGAGCAACCCACGGCTACGCAGAATTCCTCAACCCATACTATAGAACAAACTATTGAACATTGCCCCTTCGACAAATACTGCAAAGCACCAGACACAAAATTTCAACATCTAGAATCGTCACTACAACACTTGAAACACGAAGTAAAGAAAGTAATCAATAAACACAAGTCACGTTCTCTTCCTCCCAACCTCACCAGAAACCAAAGAGAAACCCTGTCCGAATTAACCACACTTAAGAAAGCCCGAGAAGTTAGAATATCGGTGAGCGATAAAGGTGGCGAATTCGTGGTAATGAACAGTAATCTAGATAACACATTAATGGAGAAACACCTTGGAAATGAATCACTTTACCGACCATGCCATGATTTAACGAAGAAAGCTGAAGAGGAGATCAACGAAGTGTGGGAATACGTTGCAAAAAAGAATCGTGTCAACGAAAGATCCATTGGAAGATTAAAAACGACCCACAGTGTTTGTCCTGTTATCTACCTGCTAACCAAAACTCACAAATTCCAGAACAATATACAGAGTTCTAACCCTGATGACATCAAAGTACGACCAATAATCTCTGGTTGTGGTGGTCCTGCCGATAAGGTCTCCTGGCTCATACAAATGATATGCAACCCTCTCCTGCAGTTCGTGAAAGCACATCTTAGAAGCACTCAACACCTATTCAATAATCTACGAAGCATTAAGAATGGAGAGCTGAAGAACAAGCTCCTGTTCAGTCTAGATGTGGTTTCCTTGTATCCAAGCGTAGATAACGACGCAGCAATTGATACCTTACGTTTATATCTAGAGAAAGAAAAGAACAATCTCCAACTTTATCAATTTTCGGTATCTGACATCATTCTACTCACCAAAGCTATCTTCGAAAAGAACTGTCTCTCTTGGAAACGATCTTATTATCAACAGCGTCGAGGTCTGGCTATGGGAAACCGGTTAGCCCCAATACTCGCTATACTCTTCATGGACAGAATAGAAAACCAAGCAATCTATTCCGACCAGGCTCTTTCCCTTTCCTTGTATTATCGATATATTGATGATTGTATTACACCTGCTAGCGGTCCAGATGAAGCTGTAAAGATCCAAGACAAGCTTAACTCACAAGACCCATCAATACGATTCGAAATCGAGTTGCCAGGTGAAGATGGATTCCTCCCATTCCTCAACACAAAAGTCAAGGTGAACGAATCTGGAACAGTGGAGACGGGATGGCATACAAACTCGGCAAACAAAGGAATAATGTTGAATGCAAAATCACACCACCCAGAACAAATCAAACGGGCCGCTATCGGTAACACCATCAAGACATATACTTCCATATGTTCAACCGACGCCTTGTTTGAAGAAGCTGAACGGAAGTTTGAAAGAAGAGCCAGACGAAACGGCTATAGCAACAACTATATAAAAAAAGTCCAGACAACAAAACGAAAACTGCCAAAATCGAAAGTCGAACCTCTTCCCACATTCACAATTCCATTCATTTCCAGAAGCTTTACGACTGACATCCGAAGAGCGGCCCAGAGTTCAAACCTCAATGTCAGAATAGTTGAAAGACCACAAAGCTCGCTTAAACAACTCCTCGTAGAATCGCGACCTTACGATAAAGTATGCACAGACACCTCTAAATGCCCAATCTGCAGCAACTCAAATGCTCCCGTTCAGTGTACACAGAAAGATGTCGTGTATCAAATCAACTGTGACCTTTGTGGAGCAACGTACGTAGGCGAGACAGGCAGACCATTGGTGGTTCGATACCAAGAACATTTTCGTTCCGCAGCAAACCCGAAAGCAAAGTCCTATAAAAACATGGCTTTCTCGAAACACTACCTCGACCAACATTACGGACAAAAACCTAAACTGTCTGTTAAGATTTTAAAAAGAACAAAAGAATCTGTAGAACGGAAAATTACCGACGCATTATTCATCCAAAAGCTTAATCCAGACTTGAATGGAAAATACGAACAGTTAAATGTCTTAGATTTCGTAGTTTAAACATTTAAGACAGAATTAACAATTTCTAATTTTTATTAGAATTAATCGGACACGTGCACGTAATTTATATGCTTACGCAATTTCGCACGCACGAATAACGGTCGCAATTTAACGTTTATGCATGCGCATGTTAGTTTAAATTCAAAGTGTAATCCTATTAACTACCTGAAGATGGAGTAAATCTCGGAAACGTCGTTTGTTAATGAAATAAACATTTAAAAAAAGTCTTACTGTGGTCTATATACTGAACACAAAATATACTATTAACATGAGACTTAGGGAAAGTTCGTTCCTAAACGTTTATAAAATACTAAAGTAAACCATATAATTTTTATATGGCAATAAAGAATAGCCTATTAGGTTTCCGATTATATCGTTCTTATATCAATAATATCAAAAATGACCAAGAAATCGTGTGTTAAAACTGGTTGCTCGAAATCAAATTTTTCCGCAGATGGGAATTCGAAGTGAGACGTACAAACAAAAGATAATGCAAATTTAATTAATCAACAAACTGTTATGTAGCAAAATTTACATAAATTCATGTTCATTTAAAGCGATTTAAGCTCCTATGCTTTCAACATGTTGAACGAGAAGAAATTCGCGTTAAATTGGCATTTTAGTTTTCAGTGATGATTAGCATTTCAAAGCCTTGTGGGACTAACTTTGAAAGAAAAAATGTCCAATTCCCATCGGCGGAAAATTGCGATTTTTATGGACTTTTTTTGTCAAAGCAATACTCCTTCATTTTCCAACTAAATGACGCGTGCAGCATGTCATTTGAAAGATAAATAAATGAACTTAACAATGGTGTAAAAACCAACCGAATTTGTCAAATATATTCTGCGTTATTACACGCCAAATTTAGATTCGAATTATTTTGATACACACTGTATTGTACTATGCTACAGCAACTGTCCAGTCACCCAGATGTGATAAAATGCCAATATATAAGCGTTGTAAACAAAAGATAATGCAAAACGTAACAGAACGACAAAAAGCAGATTCGGCTCTCTCAAATAACAGTATACCATTTTAGTATAATTACATAGGTGATTATTGAAAATTCTCCACGCTGATTGGTTGCCGTTGAGGTGATTATTACGCGATAATCACCTAAGCGATTTTCAAAATGGCGGCCGAAGCCTTTTTGTCAATTAAATGACGAAGAGATGTGTATTTTTTTATTTTTTCCATATAATCACCTATGAAATTATACTAAAACAATTATTCACCTCAGGCTCGGTGATTATCGTGAATAAAAACCTCGACTTCGTCTCGGTTTTTATTCACCGATAATCACCTCGCCTTCGGCGAATAATTGTTAAATAATGTTGGGATAGTAGCGTTGCAGACAGCAGAGGAGAGCGGGCAGTAAAGTAAGGCGTAAAAAAAACCTGTGGTTCCGGTTCCCGACCGACCCTATTTTTTTCTGCCGACCCTATATTTTTTCAACGCGATTGACCCGTGCGACCCTATTTTCTCCAGGTGGTTGCGGGCTGCTCATACAGCGTGACCAAAATGGCGTCTGTTGTCACACTAATTATTGAACCAAATTGCCTAAATTCGTCCATAGGAAATACGCATCTCTAGTTAACATTGATGTCGGAACTCTACTGCAAATCGCCCAGCAAAAATTTTTAAAAAAATTTATTTCCGACCTACCGACCCTAATTTTTTCACGATATGAAACCGGAACCACAGGGGTTTTTTTTTACGCCTAAGCCATACTTAGAACACCTGCACACTTCCTCAGCGGTTCCAGTATATGTGGATATTGCAGGATGATGTTTTATAAGACTAGTAGTCCTGTGAGTGAAGAAAGGGATAGGCACTTATACTGTAAGACTAATAAGTCCTGTGAGCAAACAAAGGGAGCATCTCTGTTTAAATTTAAAATATAATAAAAGACGGAATATCTATATACCTGGTCACATTTCTTCAGGAGTAGAATGCAGTCTGCAACATCATTATTGGGCAATCTCAGAAGGCTGTAGGAAGAAAATGATTTATTGAGCGCTTGAAATTTGCAGTATCCCAATATCCAAGGGTACCATGCAGATTTTAAGTTTGGATACCGGACATCACAAGCTCCGAGTCTCTATTCGGATACTAAAAACGTTTCTGCCCTCCACATATCGTGTATATTTCTGTTGTACAGTGCAGTATATGAATCCTTTATAAACAATCTTAGATTCATTATATTGTAAAATTCATAACAATTAAAAACTCGTTTTACTGTTTGTTTCAAAGTTTGAATGTTACCAGCCAAATGTGAGAAAGAGATTTTCGTGGTGGATACAAGATTTCAAGTTTCTTGTATTCCACTGGATAGTGCCGCAGATTTCAAATTTCAAGCCCTGATTTATTACCCTAGTGCCCTCTCTATCAATACCGAATGTTTTCATTCGTGCAAGAGTAAAATTTTTCCATTCGCTGAAATAAAATATTCTATTCCACACGCGGAATGTAAAATTCCATCTTTCACCTTGTGAAAATATTTTTACCATTGCACTCATAAACATTGATTATTTGTGCATAGCATACACAATGTGCTCACACACGGCAGCCGGCGTGCCGCTGAATAAATGGTTCGCTCGCACACGATGCCACATGCATGAACAGTTGCTCCCACATTATGCAATATACACGACTTGCTCGCTTATTTCGGTTTACGAACATTTCCCTCCGGCCAACACTAGCAGTGTAAATGTTCGCTCGTACTCTATACTATGCAAAGTGTCCATAATACACTCACACTTTTATATAATTAATAAGTTACGCACTCAACACTGTATACAGTGTACAGTACATGTGTCATGTGTGCACAGACAATATGCATCAATATACAATTACTTTATGGTTTCGTGTTTGGATGGCACATTGAACTATAAATAAACTGGAAGGCTAACTGCTATGATGAAGGCCTGTGATTTGATGAAACCAAAATAGTTTTTCTGAGTTACTGTACGAGCAGAAATACTTGACCCCAAACGTCGGCCAATATATCAAATTGAAGCTATTGAAAATTGCTATTCGGTGTGGAAATTTCAAGACTTCAGCGAAAAGAAAAATATTTAAAAAATACAAAAACAACTGCAAAACGGCAAATTATCCGTAATTATGTTTGTAGTTTTTCAATATTTCCCTTTTAGCTAAAGTCTTGAAATTTCTACACCAAATAGCGTTTTTCAATAGCTTCAATTTGATATATAGCCCAACGTTCAGTGTTGAGTATTTCTGCTCATAACTCAGAAAAAACTAAAATGCACTGGCTTCAATTTCCCCTCTGAGTTAGCCTTCCAGTTTATCTATAGTTCAATGGGATGGCCTGATCCAAACACGCGGGAATGTTGCGCGAGTTACGAAAAGCGCGCGAAAACATGAGCCGAACAACTTTCTGTGTTAAAATTTCACTTTAAAAGGCTTTCACTTTAAATTTCTCGGTTTCGACCAATCAGAGCACGCGTTATATACATGTTTTTTATAAAACATTTACACTGAAGGTGCGATTATTTGCGTACACTAATATTAACTATTAAGGTCTGGTACTTTTTCCGGCCCTTCCTATACGTAGGTACGCAGTACTTCACGCTATCTGCGTACTGGCTTTTTGCAGGTACGAGGTACCATAAGACCCATATCCAAGGTATATCAGAGTTGGTACAGTATGTGTGTAAGTCAGGTATATCTTAGCATAAACAAAATTGGAATGGCGGGACCAAGGAATGCTGGAGACCATTGTAGTGTTTGCAAATGTGCTTCTTGTTCTAACTCGTAGTTTTAGGTTACGGAATGAAATATGTATGTATATTACATTTTAAGAAATAAGACTAGGTACACCTTGACTCTTAAGTTTGTACCATCTCAAGTATGCAGCAATAAGCATTGGAGTACCAGCCAGGAACACATATAATCTTGATTTATCGCACCCTGCATGGTATACTCCGCACGTCAAATGCACACTATGATGTATACAAGCTACAGTATAAACACACTCTACACTGTGTAAATTACTAAATTTAGAAACAGGTGGCCAAAAAGTGATAGTATCTGGGAGGGCACAGGTTTAACCAATTGAGTGGCAGAACTCTCCCCCAGACAAGTAAAATCATCTGGTGCAAGACACAGTAAAATAATAAAGTAGGGCGCATTGCCACTTAAAGTAAAGAGTTAATAAGGTAATCGAATACCTCAAGCCCTCCCGCCTGAAATTTAAACACATTGAAATTTCTCCTGCATTTTGGGAGGCAATTTTGCAGAGTTTTGAAGATTACAAAACGTTCTATAGAATGGGCAAAAAAGGTACTTATTAAAACTAAGCCTGATTAGTTTAGAATCATTGAATATTGTCTTTTTTCGATTTCAATACTCTGACGTAGAGGAGATGAAAAGAAGAAAGCATTTTACTGTTTATTGCTAAGTCTTGTTGATATAAATTTTGTTGGCAAATATCTGATCATTTTGACCAGCTACCGGTCCTTAATGACATGTGTTTGTTCTTCCAAATTGGATAACAATAATATTACTTGAAAAGTTTGCCTGACCACGGTGTGAATTGATCCCGCAACCTTTGGGATACTAGTCCAATGCTCTACCGACTGAGCTACAGTACGAGGTCAAGTCGGTCTGAATTGGTGATATTTTGGAACTGAGACTAGTTCCTTCGATATCAATGTACACTAAAATATGATACTTTTTGTGTGTGTTGGTGTTATGAACTTAGGTGAATACTGTATCATGTTTATGGTGTTACTCTGAGTGTACCGGTACATCCACTCTGAGTGTGCATCCACATCGGGCAGGCTGAAAAGTTTGCCTGACCATGGTGGGAAGCTAATTCTTTCAAGTTAAGTAGAAAATATTTGCTCTAATTGAATTTGAATAACTACAGTATATACACAGAAAAAAATTCAAAAACACATGATTAGTTATCCTGACAGCAGAGCCCGATTTCCGCTCGCATAGAAAATAAGGCTCTGCCGTTTTTGTTCGTCCAAAATTCTGCACGAAGTAAACCGGTAATAAACCAGTTCTAACCGGTTTTAAATGCAGATGCCTTCGTTTTGCATGTAAACCGATGAATACAATTTGAGCCCGCTATATATTTACAAAAATTTAAAACGTTATACTTTATATTGTGTATTAATACAGGGTCTGAAATTTGCAGTATCCCGATATCCACGGGATAAAATTTGGTTTTGGATACCAAACTGTGAATGACTTATATCCCAACTGGATACAAAGAAAATTTCAAACATTAGGAAAATGTTAAGCACCTCTGACAGTCTCCTGGCTGATAGCTTTTGAATACTACTGTCTATGAGTTTGCCACCCAAGCATTTCCTCATATAATGTGCATTTTTGTGGATTAATGAATTGTCTAGTTGTTGACAACTTGACTGACCATTGAATCTCCTATTGTTACTGTAATTTGTAACAGCAAGAGTTATTACTTATTATATAATACCTTATTAAATTCTAATCGTTTAATTGGCTGTTTATAGTCACGTGATATTGAATAGAAAATTCCATTTCCCAAGAGTGCAATGGAACGCGTTCCATTGCACTCTCCGCGAGTGCAATGGAATAAAACGTATAGTACAATTGCACTCTTTGTGTTTTCGATAAATCGCATCCCTCAAAATGCTTCTCATACGAATCTATTAGTCTGTTCTGGACTTTTGGTTATATAAAACAAATAATGAATGTTTCTTCGTGCAATGGTAAGAATATTTTCATTCGGTGAAAGATGGAATGTTCCATTCAACTCGGCTGTCGCCTCGTTGAATGGAACATTCCATCTTTCACCTCATGAAAATATTCTTACCATTGCACTCATAAACATTCATTATTTGTATATTGGATGGTATAGGGGAGAATACTTATGGTAACCAGTATCCAGAAGTAGGATATTGCATTCTCAGGGGGGATACTACAGTAAACTTTGAATCCTGGTATCCCAGTTGGATGCTGAGAAAATATTTAAATTTCAGACCCCGATTTTCAAAAATTAAAACGTTATACTTTATAACCGAAATTTGGCTGACAATAACTTAAATATACTGAAAAGTAACGTAGGATAAGATAAACTAGCAAGTTAGCAATTGTAAAAATATAGTAATGTAATAGTTTGATTTCACAACTGACAAGTAAAAAAGCTATTGATTTGTAAATGTTTTTGTATTATTTATATTGCCGTAATTGTACAGCACGTGCAGTTGCACACGCCCAGCATGTAGTGATAACTGTATGCGATTGGTTCTCTAAATTTAGCAGTCATTCTAATTCTAAAAATATAAGTGATCTTTGACACGTTTTGACATAATATTGGAAATAAAGCATGCTCGACAGAAATTAAACACAAAAACAGCAGAGCCTTATTTTCTGCGTGAGGGGAAATCAGCCTCTGCTCTCAGGGTAATGATCAGTAAGCTTAACAGTATAATCCAATAATCCATTGATGGTTCACTCTTTTCAATAAAACTGTAATTACAATGATTTTAATATCATAAAAAAAAACTCATTAAAATAAATTCATGATGAAAAGACAAAGGAAATCATCACCCTTGTCGGTGGTTTTATATGCAATAAAAAATGATGTTCATTTACATAATTCAATAACTTTAGCATTGATTTTCGCAACTTTTAAGAGGTCTATTTTTGAAAAAGTAAAAAATGCTCAAGGGGTCCGACAAGGCCACATGAAGCATACAGGATTTCAAAATCAAATGATTTCTAACCTGATTTCTGTTGATTTCAAAACTGATTTCTGTTGATTTAGCGATTTCTTGATTTCTATAACCTTATTTCCTGATTTCTAACCAGATTTCTGTGGGTGACCGCTATCATATGGACTGTGGCCTCAACAATAACGAAGTTTTGAGTGATTTCTGAATCAGAATCTTGTTATGTCTTGATTTCGGTTTGATTTCTGTTGATTTGTGAGTCGAGTGTACAAGATTTCAGCTGCTTCTGACCCCTCGGTCAAAAATTCTTATGGGGTGTGCGAAGCTACTGCCATAGCTTTCAACACAGGATTCACGGCTGCACTTACAGAGTGAAATCTGATCCAACTTCTCGCTGAACTAAATTCTTACTCTCTCACCAACATGAAACATTGTGAGGCTACCACCACATTCGCTCACAGCCCAGTTCATATTATGGCAAATCTGTAGCAGTTCAAATTTATTGCATAAAATTAGATAGCTGTAGAAAGCCAATAGTCTATTCTATATAGATTAATATTGAATATAGAATTTATATTCTCAATTCTATTATTCTATTAATACGCATTCCAAAAGGCTGAAGCCCGCCGCACACAAGAGCAACTTGCTGAGCTAACCGCCTCGAGTGGCAGCTAGCTCAACTATGTACTTTCACTGCACACGTTGGGAAAACTACTCAACAACATAATTAACAAAATTATTTGCATTTTCCTCCATTTTGTTCCATGTCACACAAAGAAACTATGGTTTGTCATTGGCTAATTGATTCAAACAGCTCAGCACTTAGCTCACAATATCTGCAGACGCTGAGACTTTTTCCTCGCGAGGTGAAAAATATCAAACACGATAGATATTTTCCTCAAGGCCTTGAGAGGTCAAATCCTCACGAAAACTATCCCTCGCGAGGCGGTTAGCTCAGCAAGTTGCTCTCGTGTGCGGCGGGCTTGACACAATTTTGATATACAGAAACGGTCGATAATGAAATATACCGCAAATTTCTCTGTGGAATGGCATTTATACTGATTTCTTCTGTGTTGGTGTTATGTACTAAGGTAAATATGATGTTTTTGATGTTACTCTGAGTGTATATCCACACAGGGCAGGGAAACGACAAAACGCGGACCCCAGGTCCATGGACTACCTTTGTGGACCTGGTCCATGGGCTACAGTGAATGGATTTAGAACTTCACATTTTGTGTAAAGTTTCCACAATGATAATAATGACTAAACTCGACTCGAGCACATTTTTGCATGCACAGTCAAGAATTCAAACCCCAAAAATCTGGTGTCTCGCAAGTGGTCCACGAGAGTGGTCCACGAGAGTGGTCCACGAAGGTAGTCCACAGACCTGGGGTCCGCGTTTTGTCGTTTCCCCACAGGGCAAGCAATATGCCTGGCCACAGTGGGAATCGACCTACGACCTTTGGAACACTAGCCCAACTTGACTACAACCTACTTGACCTCTAGGGAGAACAGTTTATACTGCCTTCTTGAGCATGATTTGGCTTGATTATTATATTACAACAGAAGTTGATGACCTTTATTATTATACACGATCTGTCGAAACCTGGCAAAATTGCTTTACTTAGCGAGGCATCCGCTATCTTCTGATACAACATTCATACACATAAAAGCTTTGCTGGATATATAAAGCAGCACGTGGTCTTTATTTCGAAAAATATGTGTCCAAAAAGGCAAGATAAAAGGCGACTTGTCCTCAAATTAATGCTTACCTGTTCGACGATGGCTCTTCTAAAGACATCCAGATGTTCCAGCAACAAAATCATGGATAAATGAAGGCAAGATTGTATAAAAATTCAACTAAAACGACACTCTGAAGTACTTGAGAAATGAGAATATTCGATATTCGTTCCCAGGAATCCCTGCCACAGTCTCTATGCCACAGTGCCTGTGCTCTCAACATCCTATTTCCAAGAATTCCTTAGATTATTGATGAAAATGTCCTCGTTTTCAAGAAAATTCCTTGGACTTGGCCTTGCTGGAGTGGCCTGCTTGTTTTGGAACTTTTTGGGCCTGTTTTTGGTAATCAAATATGCCCTTGATGTTATGATATTGGAAATTAATAAGGTTAGGTTCTCTGAACTTTTGTCTCATAAAATTGCAATCTCGTTCCCCGATTTGAACTTCGTCGTTGAAAGGAATTTTGCATTGTTGGTCCAGGACAATCTTCATTAAAATGTTTGCAGTTCTGAATGTATTTTCTGTGTTTTGACAAGTATTTTTGCATTAATAACAGCCAATTTGTCTGCATGTTTTAGTACTATTCCAACATTTTAAAATATTGGGTAAAATATTGTATAAATTCATCAGAAATTCCATGGAGGTGCAAAATTCCTCAGTTTAAGGAAATTTCCTTACATCGAACAGGAAATGCATACGCGTTGCCTTGACAGGTGAATACAAGCGTGGAAATCATCGGTCTGGAAAACCAAACATTCGATTAAAATTGGAGAACATTCTCAAGTCTTCATTGAGATAAATTTAAGATGGTGAGTAAACTTTTAATTTAAGAACGGTCTTTCCTTTCTACTTAATAAATTATTACCCAGGCTGCTTGCCTTTCTAGGCCTGCCATATAAATTCATTAAAGACCAATCAACAATTTTTTTATAGTTTGTGTATAACATTTTTTAGCATTTCCTGTTGATATTTTGTATTGAATTTTGTATTTTATTATTTGATTTTTTGCAAAGTCCAGGGAAGAATGAAGCCATGTTTTCTTTCCTATTTTTGGCAATTGTCGTTCAGGAGATACACTTGAACGATTTTGCAAAATTTGGAAATGGACACAAGCTGAGTCTGAGACCTGTGTCTCATGTGTGTGTTATGGAGTATCGCTTGTGCTTTGTACGTTCGTGTATTCGTCTATGCGAAAAACGTGAGACACAGAATAATATATACTGCATTAGTTTGTAAATGATTGACAAATAATGTTATTGCATCTACATTGGAATTTCATTATTTATTATCAATATGACGCATAATAACAACATCGCAAGGGAATTTGGACTGGCTATATGGGTAAGATGTGCATATTTCAGAGACATACTTGGTTCATTATTTGTTGCATAAACATGACACGGTTTTAAGGCAAAATGAAACCGTCCATGCCACTGAGTTCCAGCTTTTCTCGCCGGCTAGGCCTAGTGTTGGTGCTTTCACATTGGCTAACGTGCATGCGGGACACTTATTTTGTGGCTGCACCACTGCCAAAATATTTAAGAAATGTTAAATGTCTTTGCAGGAAAATTTTATGG